>JBBDGP010000943.1:12500-163613 GCA_037952835.1 Lithobates septentrionalis | reverse complement strand
ATATCCCATCTCTGTCCTCCATATCCCTCTACTCCCATTATATCCCATCTCTGTCATCTCTCCTCCACTCTTCCTCCATCCCTCTACTCCCATTATATCCCATCTCTGTCCTCCATATCCCTCTACTCCCATTATATCCCATCTCTGTCCTCCATATCCCTCTACTCCCATTATATCCCCATCTCTGTCCTCCATATCCCTCTACTCCCATTATATCCCCATCTCTGTCCTCCATATCCCTCTACTCCCATTATATCCCATCTCTGTCCTCCATATCCCTCTACTCCCATTATATCCCCATCTCTGTCCTCCATATCCCTCTACTCCCATTATATCCCCATCTCTGTCCTCCATATCCCTCTACTCCCATTATATCCCATCTCTGTCCTCCATATCCCTCTACTCCCATTATATCCCCATCTCTGTCCTCCATATCCCTCTACTCCCATTATATCCCCATCTCTGTCCTCCATATCCCTCTACTCCCATTATATCCCCATCTCTGTCCTCCATATCCCTCTACTCCCATTATATCCCCATCTCTGTCCTCCATATCCCTCTACTCCCATTATATCCCCATCTCTGTCCTCCATATCCCTCTACTCCCATTATATCCCCATCTCTGTCCTCCATATCCCTCTACTCCCATTATATCCCATCTCTGTCCTCCATATCCCTCTACTCCCATTATATCCCATCTCTGTCCTCCATATCCCTCTACTCCCATTATATCCCCATCTCTGTCCTCCATATCCCTCTACTCCCATTATATCCCCATCTCTGTCCTCCATATCCCTCTACTCCCATTATATCCCCATCTCTGTCCTCCATATCCCTCTACTCCCATTATATCCCCATCTCTGTCCTCCATATCCCTCTACTCCCATTATATCCCCATCTCTGTCCTCCATATCCCTCTACTCCCATTATATCCCCATCTCTGTCCTCCATATCCCTCTACTCCCATTATATCCCCATCTCTGTCCTCCATATCCCTCTACTCCCATTATATCCCCATCTCTGTCCTCCATATCCCTCTACTCCCATTATATCCCCATCTCTGTCCTCCATATCCCTCTACTCCCATTATATCCCCATCTCTGTCCTCCATATCCCTCTACTCCCATTATATCCCATCTCTGTCCTCCATATCCCTCTACTCCCATTATATCCCCATCTCTGTCCTCCATATCCCTCTACTCCCATTATATCCCATCTCTGTCCTCCATATCCCTCTACTCCCATTATATCCCATCTCTGTCCTCCATATCCCTCTACTCCCATTATATCCCCATATCTGTCCTCCATATCCCTCTACCCCCATTATATCCCCATCTCTGTCCTCCATATCCCTCTACTCCCATTATATCCCCATCTCTGTCCTCCATATCCCTCTACTCCCATTATATCCCCATCTCTGTCCTCCATATCCCTCTACTCCCATTATATCCCCATCTCTGTCCTCCATATCCCTCTACTCCCATTATATCCCATCTCTGTCCTCTATATCCCTCTACTCCCATTATATCCCATCTCTGTCCTCTATATCCCTCTACTCCCATTATATCCCCATCTCTGTCCTCCATATCCCTCTACTCCCATTATATCCCATCTCTGTCCTCTATATTCCTCTACTCCCATTATATCCCCATCTCTGTCCTCCATATCCCTCTACTCCCATTATATCCCCATCTCTGTCCTCCATATCCCTCTACTCCCATTATATCCCCATCTCTGTCCTCCATATTCCTCTACTCCCATTATATCCCCATCTCTGTCCTCCATATCCCTCTACTCCCATTATATCCCCATCTCTGTCCTCCATATCTCAGTCCTGTTTCTGCTTCTTCAGCCTCTGGTAGGTTTCTAGGAATGAATATATTTGAGATTTTTTCCGGCTTCCATTAATAATGAAGAAGTGCACAGTGATTGGTTGTTCTCCAGGAGATGGAATGTTTCCAGCAGTGTAGATTTCTGGTCCTGTATATATTGATCTGTATATAGATGTGAGCGATCGAATCACACAATGACGATTTGTTGGATTCGGATGACATTCTCGTCTTGTTCTCATCACTTCCTTTTCTAATTTTTACACTTTTTGTCGTGTTGATAACATTTATCTGATTCAGAAGTGAAGTTCCTCACATCCAATGAAGAAGTCGCTTCCAGTTCTCCTTTTTATTTTGTGGTGGCTAATCGTGTGATTTCATAAACTAACCGCAGTGCGCTGTTTATTAAAACAACATTCAACCCTAACTAAATGTAACTATATATCAGACATATTTACCTTTATTTTATTTTTTCATGAAATATTTTCCATCTATTGTAACCTCTGTGCAGCCACTTCCTGTCTACTTGCTCTCCACCAATGGCTGCGCGGCATTTCTCAGGGCGGGTTTTCTGATGGTGACACCAGTGGACCATGTCTGTGTGCTGGAACCATCACTTGTAGTCCCCATCAGAAGTCCCTGTGATAGGAAGACAATACAGGAGCATCATCAGGATACAGGGACAGTGTTGTCACCCTATAGGAGGAAATGCCTGAACAAGGAACCTTCATGGCAGGATCACCGGGGCTCATTTTAATGAAAGCTGCAGATGGAAAAAGACTGAAAGTGACTTTTAAATTGGCCTTCAGAACTGCAGGGATGATATATTCTAAATACTTACACTGGGCCAGCTTGGCACGATGTATGTATAAATGTTATGATTGGCCTTTAGGGAAGCTGTATATCAGAGTCCCTATCAGATTTTCCCTTACATCAGGTGTCCCCCCTTACCTCAGGGTCCCCAGCAGAGTCCCCCCTTACCTCAGGGTCCCCAGCAGAGTCCCCCCTTACCTCAGGGTCCCCAGCAGAGTCCCCCCTTACCTCAGGGTCCCCAGCAGAGTCCCCCCTTACCTCAGGGTCCCCAGCAGAGTCCCCCCTTACCTCAGGGTCCCCAGCAGAGTCCCCCCTTACCTCAGGGTCCCCAGCAGAGTCCCCCCTTACCTCAGGGTCCCCAGCAGAGTCCCCCTTACCTCAGGGTCCCCAGCAGAGTCCCCCCTTACCTCAGGGTCCCCAGCAGAGTCCCCCCTTACCTCAGGGTCCCCAGCAGAGTCCCCCCTTACCTCAGGGTCCCCAGCAGAGTCCCCCCTTACCTCAGGGTCCCCAGCAGAGTCCCCCCTTACCTCAGGGTCCCCAGCAGAGTCCCCCCTTACCTCAGGGTCCCCAGCAGAGTCCCCCCTTACCTCAGGGTCCCCAGCAGAGTCCCCCCTTACCTCAGGGTCCCCAGCAGAGTCCCCCCTTACCTCAGGGTCCCCAGCAGAGTCCCCCCTTACCTCAGGGTCCCCAGCAGAGTCCCCCCTTACCTCAGGGTCCCCAGCAGAGTCCCCCCTTACCTCAGGGTCCCCAGCAGAGTCCCCCCTTACCTCAGGGTCCCCAGCAGAGTCCCCCCTTACCTCAGGGTCCCCAGCAGAGTCCCCCCTTACCTCAGGGTCCCCAGCAGAGTCCCCCCTTACCTCAGGGTCCCCAGCAGAGTCCCCCCTTACCTCAGGGTCCCCAGCAGAGTCCCCCCTTACCTCAGGGTCCCCAGCAGAGTCCCCCCTTACCTCAGGGTCCCCAGCAGAGTCCCCCCTTACCTCAGGGTCCCCAGCAGAGTCCCCCCTTACCTCAGGGTCCCCAGCAGAGTCCCCCCTTACCTCAGGGTCCCCAGCAGAGTCCCCCCTTACCTCAGGGTCCCCAGCAGAGTCCCCCCTTACCTCAGGGTCCCCAGCAGAGTCCCCCCTTACCTCAGGGTCCCCAGCAGAGTCCCCCCTTACCTCAGGGTCCCCAGCAGAGTCCCCCCTTACCTCAGGGTCCCCAGCAGAGTCCCCCCTTACCTCAGGGTCCCCAGCAGAGTCCCCCCTTACCTCAGGGTCCCCAGCAGAGTCCCCCCTTACCTCAGGGTCCCCAGCAGAGTCCCCCCTTACCTCAGGGTCCCCAGCAGAGTCCCCCCTTACCTCAGGGTCCCCAGCAGAGTCCCCCCTTACCTCAGGGTCCCCAGCAGAGTCCCCCCTTACCTCAGGGTCCCCAGCAGAGTCCCCCCTTACCTCAGGGTCCCCAGCAGAGTCCCCCCTTACCTCAGGGTCCCCAGCAGAGTCCCCCCTTACCTCAGGGTCCCCAGCAGAGTCCCCCCTTACCTCAGGGTCCCCAGCAGAGTCCCCCCTTACCTCAGGGTCCCCAGCAGAGTCCCCCCTTACCTCAGGGTCCCCAGCAGAGTCCCCCCTTACCTCAGGGTCCCCAGCAGAGTCCCCCCTTACCTCAGGGTCCCCAGCAGAGTCCCCCCTTACCTCAGGGTCCCCAGCAGAGTCCCCCCTTACCTCAGGGTCCCCAGCAGAGTCCCCCCTTACCTCAGGGTCCCCAGCAGAGTCCCCCCTTACCTCAGGGTCCCCAGCAGAGTCCCCCCTTACCTCAGGGTCCCCAGCAGAGTCCCCCCTTACCTCAGGGTCCCCAGCAGAGTCCCCCCTTACCTCAGGGTCCCCAGCAGAGTCCCCCCTTACCTCAGGGTCCCCAGCAGAGTCCCCCCTTACCTCAGGGTCCCCAGCAGAGTCCCCCCTTACCTCAGGGTCCCCAGCAGAGTCCCCCCTTACCTCAGGGTCCCCAGCAGAGTCCCCCCTTACCTCAGGGTCCCCAGCAGAGTCCCCCCTTACCTCAGGGTCCCCAGCAGAGTCCCCCCTTACCTCAGGGTCCCCAGCAGAGTCCCCCCTTACCTCAGGGTCCCCAGCAGATTTCCTCCATACATCAGGTTCTCCAGCAGAATCCCCCCCCTTATTTCAGGGTCCCCAGCAGAGTTCTCCCAAACATTGGGTTCTCCAGCAGAATCCCCCCCCCTTATTTCAGGGTCCCCAGCAGAGTTCTCCCAAACATTGGGGTCCCCAGTAGAATCCCCCCTTATTTCAGGGTCCCCAGCAGAGTTCTCCCAACATTGGGGTCCCCAGTAGAATCCCCCCTTATTTTAGGGTCCCCAGCAGAGTTCTCCCAAACATTAGTGCCCCCAGTAGAATCCCCCCTTACATTGAGGTCCCCTTTAGAAGCAGAGGCCAGCTGACCGGAATCCTCAGTCATAGTCTAAGGATATGGCTGTGGGTCAGATATAATCTTGTAGTGGGCCGGATGTGGAGACCCCGGCTCTAGAGGGAAGCAGACCTTTACCTGTGCTGTGATGGGGGGATGGTGCGGTATGTGGAGAACATCATCATTTATCCCAAATGTCCCGAGGGCTGCGACCCGCTTCACACATCGGGGGGGGGGGGGGGGGGGCTCTCTGGAAGGACGCAACATGTTTTTATACTAATCCGCCTCCTTGTCTGTTTCAGCCCTCAAGAGTCCAACCCGCCTTCCAAGAGCAGAAGAAGAACCTGGAAAGAGCCAAGGTAAGAACTAAGGACATAGAGGGATAGAGGACACCGGAGGACATAGAGGGATAGAGGACATGGAGGGATAGAGGACACCGGAGGACATAGAGGGATAGAGGACATGGAGGGATAGAGGACACTGGAGGACATAGAGGGATAGAGGACACTGGAGGACATAGAGAGATAGAGGACACTGGAGGACATAGAGGGATGGAGGACACTGGAGGACATAGAGGGATAGAGGACACCGGAGGACATAGAGGGATAGAGGACACCGGAGGACATAGAGGGATAGAGGACACCGGAGGACATAGAGGGATAGAGGACACCGGAGGACATAGAGGGATAGAGGACACCGGAGGACATAGAGGGATAGAGGACACCGGAGGACATGGAGGGATAGAGGACACCGGAGGACATAGAGGGATAGAGGACACCGGAGGACATGGAGGGATAGAGGACACTGGAGGACATAGAGGGATAGAGGACATAGAGGGATAGAGGACATGGAGGACATAGAGGGATAGAGGACATAGAGGGATAGAGGACATGGAGGACATAGAGGGATAGAGGACATAGAGGGATAGAGGACATGGAGGACATAGAGGGATAGAGGACATAGAGGGATAGAGGACATGGAGGACATAGAGGGATAGAGGACATGGAGGACATAGAGGGATAGAGGACATGGAGGACATAGAGGGATAGAGGACATGGAGGACATAGAGGGATAGAGGACATGGAGGACATGGAGGACATAGAGGGATAGAGGACATAGAGGGATAGAGGACACTGGAGGACATAGAGGGATAGAGGACATAGAGGGATAGAGGACATGGAGGACATAGAGGGATAGAGGACATAGAGGGATAGAGGACATGGAGGACATGGAGGACATAGAGGACATGGAGGACATAGAGGGATAGAGGACATGGAGGACATAGAGGGATAGAGGACATGGAGGACATAGAGGGATAGAGGACATGGAGGACATAGAGGGATAGAGGACATGGAGGACATAGAGGACATGGAGGACATAGAGGGATAGAGGACATGGAGGACATAGAGGGATAGAGGACATGGAGGACATAGAGGGATAGAGGACATGGAGGACATAGAGGGATAGAGGACATAGAGGGATAGAGGACACTGGAGGACATAGAGGGATGGAGGACACTGGAGGACATAGAGGGATAGAGGACACCGGAGGACATAGAGGGATAGAGGACATAGAGGGATAGAGGACATGGAGGACATAGAGGGATAGAGGACATAGAGGGATAGAGGACATGGAGGACATAGAGGGATAGAGGACATGGAGGACATAGAGGGATAGAGGACATGGAGGACATAGAGGGATAGAGGACATGGAGGACATAGAGGGATAGAGGACATAGAGGGATAGAGGACACCGGAGGACATAGAGGGATAGAGGACATAGAGGGATAGAGGACATGGAGGACATAGAGGGATAGAGGACATGGAGGACATAGAGGGATAGAGGACATAGAGGGATAGAGGACACCGGAGGACATAGAGGGATAGAGGACACCGGAGGACATAGAGGGATAGAGGACATGGAGGGATAGAGGACATTGGAGGACATAGAGGGATGGAGGACACCGGAGGACATAGAGGGATAGAGGACACCGGAGGACATAGAGGGATAGAGGACACCGGAGGACATAGAGGGATAGAGGACACCGGAGGACATAGAGGGATAGAGGACACAGGAGGACATAGAGGGATGGAGGACACCGGAGGACATAGAGGGATAGAGGACACAGGAGGACATAGAGGGATGGAGGACACCGGAGGACATAGAGGGATAGAGGACACAGGAGGACATAGAGGGATAGAGGACACTGGAGGACATAGAGGGATGGAGGACACCGGAGGACATAGAGGGATAGAGGACACTGGAGGACATAGAGGGATAGAGGACACCGGAGGACATAGAGGGATGGAGGACACCGGAGGACATAGAGGGATGGAGGACACTGGAGGACATAGAGGGATGGAGGACACCGGAGGACATAGAGGGATAGAGGACACCGGAGGACATAGAGGGATAGAGGACACCGGAGGACATAGAGGGATAGAGGACACTGGAGGACATAGAGGGATAGAGGACACTGGAGGACATGGAGGGATAGAGGACACCGGAGGACATAGAGGGATAGAGGACACCGGAGGACATAGAGGGATAGAGGACACCGGAGGACATAGAGGGATAGAGGACATGGAGGGATAGAGGACATTGGAGGACATAGAGGGATAGAGGACACCGGAGGACATAGAGGGATAAAGGACACCGGAGGACATAGAGGGATAGAGGACACCGGAGGACATAGAGGGATAGAGGACACAGGAGGACATAGAGGGATGGAGGACACCGGAGGACATAGAGGGATAGAGGACACTGGAGGACATAGAGGGATGGAGGACACCGGAGGACATAGAGGGATAGAGGACACCGGAGGACATAGAGGGATAGAGGACATGGAGGACATAGAGGGATAGAGGACATGGAGGACATAGAGGGATAGAGGACATGGAGGACATAGAGGGATAGAGGACATGGAGGACATAGAGGGATAGAGGACATGGAGGACATAGAGGGATAGAGGACATGGAGGACATAGAGGGATAGAGGACATGGAGGACATAGAGGGATGGAGGACACAGGAGGACATAGAGGGATGGAGGACACCGGAGGACATAGAGGGATAGAGGACACAGGAGGACATAGAGGGATAGAGGACACTGGAGGACATAGAGGGATGGAGGACACCGGAGGACATAGAGGGATAGAGGACACTGGAGGACATAGAGGGATAGAGGACACCGGAGGACATAGAGGGATGGAGGACACCGGAGGACATGGAGGGATAGAGGACACTGGAGGACATAGAGGGATGGAGGACACTGGAGGACATAGAGGGATGGAGGACACCGGAGGACATAGAGGGATAGAGGACACCGGAGGACATAGAGGGATAGAGGACACCGGAGGACATAGAGGGATAGAGGACACTGGAGGACATAGAGGGATAGAGGACACTGGAGGACATGGAGGGATAGAGGACACCGGAGGACATAGAGGGATAGAGGACACTGGAGGACATAGAGGGATGGAGGACACCGGAGGACATAGAGGGATAGAGGACACCGGAGGACATAGAGGGATAGAGGACATGGAGGGATAGAGGACATTGGAGGACATAGAGGGATAGAGGACACCGGAGGACATAGAGGGATAAAGGACACCGGAGGACATAGAGGGATAGAGGACACAGGAGGACATAGAGGGATGGAGGACACCGGAGGACATAGAGGGATAGAGGACACAGGAGGACATAGAGGGATGGAGGACACCGGAGGACATAGAGGGATAGAGGACACTGGAGGACATAGAGGGATGGAGGACACCGGAGGACATAGAGGGATAGAGGACACCGGAGGACATAGAGGGATAGAGGACATGGAGGACATAGAGGGATAGAGGACATGGAGGACATAGAGGGATAGAGGACATGGAGGACATAGAGGGATAGAGGACATGGAGGACATAGAGGGATAGAGGACATGGAGGACATAGAGGGATAGAGGACATGGAGGACATAGAGGGATAGAGGACATGGAGGACATAGAGGGATAGAGGACATGGAGGACATAGAGGGATAGAGGACATGGAGGACATAGAGGGATAGAGGACACTGGAGGACATAGAGGGATAGAGGACACTGGAGGACATAGAGGGATAGAGGACATGGAGGACATAGAGGGATAGAGGACATGGAGGACATAGAGGGATAGAGGACATGGAGGACATAGAGGGATAGAGGACATGGAGGACATGGAGGACATAGAGGGATAGAGGACATGGAGGACATAGAGGGATAGAGGACATGGAGGACATAGAGGGATAGAGGACATGGAGGACATAGAGGGATAGAGGACATGGAGGACATAGAGGGATAGAGGACATGGAGGACATAGAGGGATAGAGGACATAGAGGGATAGAGGACACTGGAGGACATAGAGGGATGGAGGACACTGGAGGACATAGAGGGATAGAGGACACCGGAGGACATAGAGGGATAGAGGACATAGAGGGATAGAGGACATGGAGGACATAGAGGGATAGAGGACATAGAGGGATAGAGGACATGGAGGACATAGAGGGATAGAGGACATGGAGGACATAGAGGGATAGAGGACATAGAGGGATAGAGGACACCGGAGGACATAGAGGGATAGAGGACATAGAGGGATAGAGGACATGGAGGACATAGAGGGATAGAGGACATGGAGGACATAGAGGGATAGAGGACATAGAGGGATAGAGGACACCGGAGGACATAGAGGGATAGAGGACATAGAGGGATAGAGGACATGGAGGACATAGAGGGATAGAGGACACCGGAGGACATAGAGGGATAGAGGACATAGAGGGATAGAGGACATGGAGGACATAGAGGGATAGAGGACATGGAGGACATAGAGGGATAGAGGACATGGAGGACATAGAGGGATAGAGGACATGGAGGACATAGAGGACATGGAGGACATGGAGGACATGGAGGACATAGAGGGATAGAGGACATGGAGGACATAGAGGGATAGAGGACATGGAGGACATGGAGGACATAGAGGACATGGAGGACATGGAGGACATGGAGGACATAGAGGGATAGAGGACATGGAGGACATAGAGGGATAGAGGACATGGAGGACATAGAGGGATAGAGGACATGGAGGACATAGAGGGATAGAGGACATGGAGGACATGGAGGACATAGAGGGATAGAGGACATGGAGGGATAGAGGACATGGAGGACATAGAGGACATAGAGGGATAGAGGACATAGAGGGATAGAGGACATAGAGGGATAGAGGACATAGAGGGATAGAGGACATGGAGGACATAGAGGGATAGAGGACATGGAGGACATAGAGGGATAGAGGACATGGAGGACATGGAGGACATAGAGGGATAGAGGACATGGAGGGATAGAGGACATGGAGGGATAGAGGACATGGAGGACATAGAGGACATAGAGGGATAGAGGACATAGAGGGATAGAGGACATAGAGGGATAGAGGACATAGAGGGATAGAGGACATAGAGGGATAGAGGACATGGAGGACATAGAGGGATAGAGGACATGGAGGACATAGAGGGATAGAGGACATGGAGGACATGGAGGACATAGAGGGATAGAGGACATGGAGGACATAGAGGGATAGAGGACATGGAGGACATAGAGGGATAGAGGACATGGAGGACATAGAGGGATAGAGGACATGGAGGACATAGAGGGATAGAGGACATAGAGGGATAGAGGACATGGAGGACATAGAGGGATAGAGGACATGGAGGACATAGAGGGATAGAGGACATAGAGGGATAGAGGACATGGAGGACATAGAGGGATAGAGGACATGGAGGACATAGAGGGATAGAGGACATGGAGGACATAGAGGGATAGAGGACATAGAGGGATAGAGGACATGGAGGACATAGAGGGATAGAGGACATGGAGGACATAGAGGGATAGAGGACATAGAGGGATAGAGGACATGGAGGACATAGAGGGATAGAGGACATGGAGGACATAGAGGGATAGAGGACATGGAGGACATAGAGGGATGGAGGACATGGAGGACATAGAGGGATAGAGGACATGGAGGACATAGAGGGATAGAGGACATGGAGGACATAGAGGACATGGAGGACATGGAGGACATAGAGGGATAGAGGACATGGAGGACATAGAGGACATGGAGGACATGGAGGACATAGAGGACATGGAGGACATGGAGGACATAGAGGGATAGAGGACATGGAGGACATAGAGGGATAGAGGACATGGAGGACATAGAGGGATAGAGGACATGGAGGGATAGAAGACACTGGAGGACATAGAGGGATAGAGGACACTGGAGGACATAGAGGGATGGAGGACACTGGAGGACAGAGGGATAGAGGACATTGGAGGACATAGAGGGATGGAGGACACCGGAGGACATAGAGGGATAGAGGACACCGGAGGACATAGAGGGATGGAGGACACCGGAGGACATGGAGGGATAGAGGACACTGGAGGACATAGAGGGATAGAGGACATGGAGGACATAGAGGGATAGAGGACATAGAGGGATAGAGGACATAGAGGGATAGAGGACATGGAGGACATAGAGGACATAGAGGGATAGAGGACATAGAGGGATAGAGGACATGGAGGACATAGAGGGATAGAGGACATGGAGGAAATAGAGGGATAGAGGACATAGAGGGATAGAGGACACCGGAGGACATAGAGGGATAGAGGACACCGGAGGACATAGAGGGATAGAGGACACTGGAGGACATAGAGGGATAGAGGACACTGGAGGACATAGAGGGATAGAGGACACTGGAGGACATAGAGGGATAGAGGACACTGGAGGACATAGAGGGATAGAGGACACTGGAGGACATAGAGGGATAGAGGACACTGGAGGACATAGAGGGATGGAGGACACCGGAGGACATAGAGGGATAGAGGACATAGAGGGATAGAGGACATAGAGGGATAGAGGACATAGAGGGATAGAGGACATAGAGGGATAGAGGACATAGAGGGATAGAGGACATAGAGGGATAGAGGACATGGAGGACATAGAGGGATAGAGGACATGGAGGGATAGAAGACACTGGAGGACATAGAGGGATAGAGGACACTGGAGGACATAGAGGGATAGAGGACACCGGAGGACATAGAGGGATAGAGGACACTGGAGGACATAGAGGGATGGAGGACACCGGAGGACATAGAGGGATGGAGGACACCGGAGGACATAGAGGGATAGAGGACACCGGAGGACATAGGGGGATGGAGGACACTGGAGGACATAGAGGGATGGAGGACACCGGAGGACATAGAGGGATAGAGGACACCGGAGGACATAGAGGGATAGAGAACACCGGAGGACATAGAGGGATAGAGAACACCGGAGGACATAGAGGGATAGAGGACACCGGAGGACATAGAGGGACGGAGGACACCGGAGGACATAGAGGTATAGAGGACACCGGAGGACATAGAGGGACGGAGGACACCGGAGGACATGGAGGGATAGAGGACATGGAGGGATAGAGGACACTGGAGGACATAGAGGGATGGAGGACACCGGAGGACATAGAGGGATAGAGGACACCGGAAGGACATGGAGGACATAGAGGGATAGAGGACATGGAGGGATAGAAGACACTGGAGGACATAGAGGGATAGAGGACACTGGAGGGATAGAAGACACCGGAGGACATAGAGGGATAGAGGACACTGGAGGACATAGAGGGATGGAGGACACCGGAGGACATAGAGGGATGGAGGACACCGGAGGACATAGAGGGATAGAGGACACCGGAGGACATGGAGGGATAGAGGACATGGAGGACATAGAGGATAGAGGACATGGAGGGATAGAGGACATGGAGGACATAGAGGGACGGAGGACACCGGAGGACATAGAGGGATAGAGGACATGGAGGACATAGAGGGATAGAGGACATGGAGGACATAGAGGACATAGAGGGATAGAGGACATAGAGGGATAGAGGACATAGAGGGATAGAGGACATAGAGGGATAGAGGACATAGAGGGATAGAGGACATAGAGGGATAGAGGACATGGAGGACATAGAGGGATAGAGGACATGGAGGACATAGAGGGATAGAGGACATGGAGGACATAGAGGGATAGAGGACATGGAGGACATAGAGGGATAGAGGACATGGAGGACATACAGGACATAGAGGGATAGAGGACATAGAGGGATAGAGGACATAGAGGGGATAGAGGACATAGAGGGATAGAGGACATAGAGGGATAGAGGACATAGAGGGATAGAGGACATAGAGGGATAGAGGACATAGAGGGATAGAGGACATGGAGGACATAGAGGGATAGAGGACATAGAGGGATAGAGGACATAGAGGGATAGAGGACATAGAGGGATAGAGGACATAGAGGGATAGAGGACATAGAGGGATAGAGGACATAGAGGGATAGAGGACATAGAGGGATAGAGGACATAGAGGGATAGAGGACATAGAGGGATAGAGGACATAGAGGGATAGAGGACATGGAGGACATAGAGGGATAGAG
Source organism: Lithobates septentrionalis (assembly GCA_037952835.1). NCBI lineage: Eukaryota > Metazoa > Chordata > Amphibia > Anura > Ranidae > Lithobates > Lithobates septentrionalis. The sequence goes on along the minus strand of JBBDGP010000943.1, from coordinate 150,081 downwards.
GACATAGAGGGATAGAGGACATAGAGGGATAGAGGACATAGAGGGATAGAGGACATAGAGGGATAGAGGACATAGAGGGATAGAGGACATAGAGGGATAGAGGACATAGAGGGATAGAGGACATAGAGGGATAGAGGACATAGAGGGATAGAGGACCATAGAGGGATAGAGGACATAGAGGGATAGAGGACATAGAGGGATAGAGGACATAGAGGGATAGAGGACATAGAGGGATAGAGGACATAGAGGGATAGAGGACATAGAGGGATAGAGGACATAGAGGGATAGAGGACATGGAGGACATAGAGGGATAGAGGACATGGAGGACATGGAGGACATAGAGGGATAGAGGACATGGAGGACATGGAGGACATAGAGGGATAGAGGACATGGAGGACATAGAGGGATAGAGGACATGGAGGGATAGAAGACACTGGAGGACATAGAGGGATAGAGGACACTGGAGGACATAGAGGGATAGAGGACATGGAGGACATAGAGGGATAGAGGACATGGAGGACATAGAGGGATAGAGGACATGGAGGACATAGAGGGATAGAGGACATGGAGGACATAGAGGGATAGAGGACATGGAGGACATAGAGGGATAGAGGACACTGGAGGACATAGAGGGATAGAGGACATGGAGGACATAGAGGGATAGAGGACACTGGAGGACATAGAGGGATAGAGGACACTGGAGGACATAGAGGGATAGAGGACACCGGAGGACATAGAGGGATGGAGGACACCGGAGGACATAGAGGGATGGAGGACATAGAGGGATAGAGGACATGGAGGACATAGAGGGATAGAGGACACTGGAGGACATAGAGGGATAGAGGACACTGGAGGACATAGAGGGATAGAGGACACCGGAGGACATAGAGGGATAGAGGACATGGAGGACATAGAGGGATAGAGGACATAGAGGGATAGAGGACATGGAGGACATAGAGGGATAGAGGACATGGAGGGATAGAAGACACTGGAGGACATAGAGGGATAGAGGACACTGGAGGGATAGAAGACACCGGAGGACATAGAGGGATAGAGGACACTGGAGGACATAGAGGGATGGAGGACACCGGAGGACATAGAGGGATGGAGGACACCGGAGGACATAGAGGGATAGAGGACACCGGAGGACATGGAGGGATAGAGGACATGGAGGACATAGAGGGATAGAGGACATGGAGGGATAGAGGACATGGAGGACATAGAGGGACGGAGGACACCGGAGGACATAGAGGGATAGAGGACATGGAGGACATAGAGGGATAGAGGACATGGAGGACATAGAGGACATAGAGGGATAGAGGACATAGAGGGATAGAGGACATAGAGGGATAGAGGACATAGAGGGATAGAGGACATAGAGGGATAGAGGACATAGAGGGATAGAGGACATGGAGGACATAGAGGGATAGAGGACATGGAGGACATAGAGGGATAGAGGACATGGAGGACATAGAGGGATAGAGGACATGGAGGACATAGAGGGATAGAGGACATGGAGGACATACAGGACATAGAGGGATAGAGGACATAGAGGGATAGAGGACATAGAGGGATAGAGGACATAGAGGGATAGAGGACATAGAGGGATAGAGGACATAGAGGGATAGAGGACATAGAGGGATAGAGGACATAGAGGGATAGAGGACATGGAGGACATAGAGGGATAGAGGACATAGAGGGATAGAGGACATAGAGGGATAGAGGACATAGAGGGATAGAGGACATAGAGGGATAGAGACATAGAGGGATAGAGGACATAGAGGGATAGAGGACATAGAGGGATAGAGGACATAGAGGGATAGAGGACATAGAGGGATAGAGGACATAGAGGGATAGAGGACATGGAGGACATAGAGGGATAGAGGACATAGAGGGATAGAGGACATAGAGGGATAGAGGACATAGAGGGATAGAGGACATAGAGGGATAGAGGACATAGAGGGATAGAGGACATAGAGGGATAGAGGACATAGAGGGATAGAGGACATAGAGGGATAGAGGACATAGAGGGATAGAGGACATAGAGGGATAGAGGACATAGAGGGATAGAGGACATAGAGGGATAGAGGACATAGAGGGATAGAGGACATAGAGGGATAGAGGACATAGAGGGATAGAGGACATAGAGGGATAGAGGACATAGAGGGATAGAGGACATGGAGGACATAGAGGGATAGAGGACATGGAGGACATGGAGGACATAGAGGGATAGAGGACATGGAGGACATGGAGGACATAGAGGGATAGAGGACATGGAGGACATAGAGGGATAGAGGACATGGAGGGATAGAAGACACTGGAGGACATAGAGGGATAGAGGACACTGGAGGACATAGAGGGATAGAGGACATGGAGGACATAGAGGGATAGAGGACATGGAGGACATAGAGGGATAGAGGACATGGAGGACATAGAGGGATAGAGGACATGGAGGACATAGAGGGATAGAGGACATGGAGGACATAGAGGGATAGAGGACATGGAGGACATAGAGGGATAGAGGACACTGGAGGACATAGAGGGATAGAGGACATGGAGGACATAGAGGGATAGAGGACACTGGAGGACATAGAGGGATAGAGGACACTGGAGGACATAGAGGGATAGAGGACACCGGAGGACATAGAGGGATGGAGGACACCGGAGGACATAGAGGGATGGAGGACATAGAGGGGATAGAGGACATGGAGGACATAGAGGGATAGAGGACACTGGAGGACATAGAGGGATAGAGGACACTGGAGGACATAGAGGGATAGAGGACACCGGAGGACATAGAGGGATAGAGGACATGGAGGACATAGAGGGATAGAGGACATGGAGGACATAGAGGGATAGAGGACATGGAGGACATAGAGGGATAGAGGACATGGAGGACATAGAGGGATAGAGGACACTGGAGGACATAGAGGGATAGAGGACACCGGAGGACATAGAGGGATAGAGGACATGGAGGACATAGAGGGATAGAGGACATGGAGGACATAGAGGGATAGAGGACATGGAGGACATAGAGGGATAGAGGACATGGAGGACATAGAGGGATAGAGGACATGGAGGACATAGAGGGATAGAGGACATGGAGGAAATAGAGGGATAGAGGACATGGAGGACATAGAGGGATAGAGGACATGGAGGACATAGAGGGATAGAGGACATGGAGGACATAGAGGGATAGAGGACATAGAGGGATAGAGGACACCGGAGGACATAGAGGGATAGAGGACACTGGAGGACATAGAGGGATAGAGGACACTGGAGGACATAGAGGGATAGAGGACACCGGAGGACATAGAGGGATAGAGGACACTGGAGGACATAGAGGGATAGAGGACACTGGAGGACATAGAGGGATAGAGGACACCGGAGGACATAGAGGGATAGAGGACACCGGAGGACATAGAGGGATAGAGGACACTGGAGGACATAGAGGGATAGAGGACACTGGAGGACATAGAGGGATAGAGGACACTGGAGGACATAGAGGGATAGAGGACACTGGAGGACATAGAGGGATAGAGGACACTGGAGGACATAGAGGGATAGAGGACACTGGAGGACATAGAGGGATAGAGGACACCGGAGGACATAGAGGGATAGAGGACATGGAGGACATAGAGGGATAGAGGACACTGGAGGACATAGAGGGATAGAGGACACTGGAGGACATAGAGGGATAGAGGACACCGGAGGACATAGAGGGATAGAGGACACTGGAGGACATAGAGGGATAGAGGACACTGGAGGACATAGAGGGATAGAGGACACCGGAGGACATAGAGGGATGGAGGACACCGGAGGACATAGAGGGATAGAGGACACCGGAGGACATAGAGGGATAGAGGACATGGAGGACATAGAGGGATAGAGGACATGGAGGACATAGAGGGATAGAGGACACTGGAGGACAGAGGGATAGAGGACACCGGAGGACATAGAGGGATAGAGGACACTGGAGGACATAGAGGGATAGAGGACACTGGAGGACATAGAGGGATAGAGGACACCGGAGGACATAGAGGGATAGAGGACACCGGAGGACATGGAGGACATAGAGGGATAGAGGACATGGAGGACATAGAGGGATAGAGGACATGGAGGACATAGAGGGATAGAGGACATAGAGGGATAGAGGACACTGGAGGACATAGAGGGATAGAGGACACTGGAGGACATAGAGGGATAGAGGACACTGGAGGACATAGAGGGATAGAGGACACTGGAGGACATAGAGGGATGGAGGACACCGGAGGACATAGAGGGATAGAGGACATAGAGGGATAGAGGACATAGAGGGATAGAGGACATGGAGGACATAGAGGGATAGAGGACATGGAGGGATAGAAGACACTGGAGGACATAGAGGGATAGAGGACATGGAGGGATAGAAGACACTGGAGGACATAGAGGGATAGAGGACACTGGAGGACATAGAGGGATGGAGGACACTGGAGGACAGAGGGATAGAGGACACCGGAGGACATAGAGGGATAGAGGACACTGGAGGACATAGAGGGATAGAGGACACTGGAGGACAGAGGGATAGAGGACACCGGAGGACATAGAGAGATAGAGGACACTGGAGGACATAGAGGGATAGAGGACACTGGAGGACATAGAGGGATGGAGGACACCGGAGGACATAGAGGGATAGAGGACACTGGAGGACATAGAGGGATAGAGGACACCGGAGGACATAGAGGGATAGAGGACACTGGAGGACATAGAGGGATAGAGGACACTGGAGGACATAGAGGGATAGAGGACACTGGAGGACATAGAGGGATGGAGGACACTGGAGGACATAGAGGGATAGAGGACACTGGAGGACATAGAGGGATAGAGGACATAGAGGGATAGAGGACACTGGAGGACATAGAGGGATAGAGGACACCGGAGGACATAGAGGGATAGAGGACACCGGAGGACATAGAGAGATAGAGGACACTGGAGGACATAGAGGGATAGAGGACACTGGAGGACATAGAGGGATAGAGGACACCGGAGGACATGGAGGGATAGAGGACACCGGAGGACATAGAGGGATAGAGGACACTGGAGGACATAGAGGGATAGAGGACACCGGAGGACATAGAGGGATAGAGGACACCGGAGGACATAGAGGGATAGAGGACACCGGAGGACATAGAGGGATAGAGGACACCGGAGGACATAGAGGGATAGAGGACACCGGAGGACATAGAGGGATAGAGGACACCGGAGGACATAGAGGGATAGAGGACACCGGAGGACATAGAGGGATAGAGGACACTGGAGGACATAGAGGGATAGAGGACACCGGAGGACATAGAGGGATAGAGGGCAGCAGGGGCAGGACCAGAGGGTAGGTGCCCCCCCGTCCACCCAGGGACACTGCTCCATCTACAGCTCCGCCCCCAAAATATTCATTCTCTGCAAATGTTTCCTTTTTTCACCACTTGCAAGATGTTTATTTGGTTTAATTCATGTGCTTTGTGCATAAGAACCTCCAAAAGGCTTTAAAAATGAGTCCTGAGGACTAATGAGACCAAAGAAAAAAAATAAATTAATTTATAATATATATATTTTTTGTATTTGTCTCAATGTAACAACGATAACAGCAACAGTTTTGAGCATGACAAACCTTTATCAAGTTCTACCTCTCTAGAGAGACAGCACTTGATAAAGGGTGTGCCAGACTCTAAATTGTTGCTGTTATCGTTGCTACACTGGGAGAAAATTGGGACGCCTGCCTTTACACTCACATGAACTTTAATGACACCCCAGTCTTAGTCCGGAGGGTTCAATATTAAGTTGGCTCCGCCCTTTGCAGATATAACAGCTTCACCTCTTCTGGGAAGGCCGTCCACAAGGTTTAGGAGGGTGTCTATGGGAATGTTTGACCATTCTTCCAGAAGAGCATTTGTGAGGTCAGGCACTGATGTTGGATGAGAAGGCCTGGCTCACAGTCCCTGCAATAATTCATCCCAAAGGTCTTCTATTGGGTTGAGGTCAGGACTCTGTGCAGGCCAGTCACATTCCTCCACCCCAAACTCTCTCATCCATGTCTTTATGGACCTTGCTTTGTACACTGGTGGGCAGTCATGTTGGAACAGGAAGGGGCCGTCCCCAAACTCCTCCCACAAAGTTAGGAAGGGGCCGTCCCCAAACTCCTCCCACAAAGTTGGGAGCATGAAATTGTCCAAAATGTCTTGGTATGCCGACGCCTTAAGAGTTCCCTTCATTGGAACTAAGGGGCCAAACCCAACCCCTGAAAAACAACCCCACATCATAATTCCCCCTCCCCCCACATCATAATTCCCCCTCCCCCCACACATAATCCCCCCCTCCACACCCCACACCATAATCCCCCCTCCCCCCACACCATAATCCCCCCTCCCCCCACACATAATCCCCCCTCCCCCCACACCATAATTCCCCCTTCACCGAATGGTTTGGACCGGTGCACAAAGTCTTATGTGTTTCAAAATGGGACAAAACGTATGAAATCCCGGATCTCAGCTCCGAGTCTAGAACCGAACACAAAGTAGTAGTTGTTGGCTTCTCCTCGCCTGACCTGAGATGGTCCTTGGAGGACGTCAATCTGCTTTCTTAGTCAGGAGTGAGGAAGTGGCCTGTCTGCCGGGAGGGGAGATCGAACGCTATCTGCTAGGCATTAATCCTCACAAAATGGCCGATCGGACGCTCCGCACTGAATTAAACCTTTTCACCGAACGGCAGGAAATGTTCTGAGTCAGCCTCACTAATCATAAGATTTCTACTCCTGCTTTTCCAATCAGAGGATACGGTGAGGTCAGAGAGGAAACCGGAGAGCCTGAAGCTGTCATGTAGAATAAGTGCGGATTTCATGGATTTGTACCTGCGCTTCTTTCTGTATCAGATTACAAAGACGACTTTAACCCTCTTCCATCACTTCCATCCATACACTGAATTTTACATTGGAATCCATTCTACATGCAATTATGTTGTTTCATCTGATTCTTTAATATTAACTATTTTTTGTCTCTTGGGGGGTAATTTGTAAAAAAATTAAAAAATAAATAAATAATTGTCAACAACAACAACATGTTGGGGAAAAACAGAGATAGACGCAAAACATTTTGATAAAAATAATTATTCGATTTTTATCTGCACTTTGTTTTTGTATCAGATTACAATAGTGAATTTAACATTCTACATCCGATCGCCTCCAGCTAATACATCGATCAGAGTTTTTTTTATTCAAATCGATTTACATGCAATTTCGTCGTTTTGATCTATTTCTTTCTTTGCTGTTAACTATTTTTGAGAAATAAAGAGAAAAAAAATGATAAAGAAAAAAAATATAAAGTTTTGTCTTTTATAAAGACAAAATAATTATAATATTTATTAATAATTTATACAATTATAAAGAAAAAACGAGGCCCGTTCAAAACAATTATTTATTTATTTATTTATTTTTTCACTTGCGCTTCATTTTATATTATAGAAGAGAATCTCCCTATAGCCGAACATTGAAACGATCCCATCAACCTTGAGTGTATGGCCACCTCAGCCTGGGCTCCAACCAGGCCACGCCCCCAACACATTTCACTCCGCCCCTCAGAGCTTAATCATGGGGACCATCTATACATCAATTCAATTTTTTTATTCATATTAATCCATATTAAAATATTTTGTTTGATCTAGGATTTTTTTTTTTTTGCTATTTAAATATATGCTTCTATTGGGAATCATTTAAAAAAAAAGAACTAAATGGTGAATGTTGCTAAATTATAAAGAAAAGCATTTGTTAACAGCAACTTATTGTAAAAAAAATAAAGGCATATTCAAGACAAAAAAATAAAAATAAAAAACGATTAGGTTTTTACATTTACTTCATTTTGTATCAGTTTACATCTATACATTGATCAGATTGTTTATTCAAATTTTACTTGTAACGTCGCTTGATCTACCCTGTTTCCCTGAAAATAAGACCTAGCGTGATTGTCAGTGATGGCTGCAATATAAGCCCTACCCCCCAAATAAGCCCTAGTTAAATTCCCTGTAGGTCTTATTTTCAGGGTAGGGCTTATTTTTGGGGAAACAGGGTAGGGCTTATTTGGGGGTAGGGCTTATATTGCAGCCATCACTGACAATCACGCTGGGTCTTATTTTGGGGGAAACGGGGTAGGAATTTTTGCTGCTTTCCTTTGGAATAAATTCCAATATAAAGATTTGTGAACAGCAACATATTGGGGGGAAAAAAGGAAACAATAAAAAAATAAATCATTTCAATTTGTAACTCCATACAGTAAAAACCATTTTAAACTACAGAAATGATTCTTTCCTTCCCAAGTGCTACACTTTAAATTTGTGGACCTCAGACCATCACACCCATAAAAGCCTCAATTCCTCTGTAAAGGCTTCCCACAAGATTTGGGAGTGTGTGTGTGAGATCATCTACCGATGCTGGATGAGAAGTCCTGGCTCACTGGTGTTTGGTTGAGTTGAGGTTAAGACTCTATGTAGGTCCCTCAAGTTTATTTGGAGAGGGATCCACATAGTTTTGGCCGCATAGATAGGTGTTATGGTGAGCTGTACACAAAACATTTGGCCTTCATTCCTACTGGGTAATTGTTTATAGAATCAGAAATGCCGAAACTATATTCATCTATATAATTCCCGAAGTTTTCCACACATTGCTGTCCATATATAAAACATTTTGTTCCCAGACAGCACAGAACAGGAATGTGTTTGATATATGGACCTGCCCACCCCTGCTGGGACCGTTCCTGTACTTTACTTACGTTTTGCAATCATTTCTCTGTAGGGTGAGGATTATTTGAAGCACAAAGTCAGGAGCAGACCGGAAAAGTCTGATCTGACAAACATGCATCTTCTACAAGGTGAGTTGTTCAGCCATAGAAGGTTTCCTACATAAGAGGTTAAAGAAAATGTTTGTTTTTTTTTGTTTTGTTTTGCATATTATTATAACTTTACAATGTTGTGGCCATTTGCAGTCCACATGGGTTGCAGAGTAAGTTTAAAAGTATAGATGGTTTTGGATACTTTAGTTTTGGATGGAGAAAAGAAGGGTTAAAACTGCTCTGGTATGTTTTCCTTCTGCTGTCAGTCCCCTAAAATTTACCTTCCTTTACCTACCTCCATCTGAACTTCCTGTCTTGGACAAATAACAGGAAATAAGTTGAAACTTCTCTAAAATGAGGGTTGGGACACAGCCTATCCAATCACTAGAGACCCAGTGACATCACCGAAACCCTTCATATTCATGAGAACACAGCCTATTCATCACCAGAGACCAGTGACATCACCGAGACCCTTCATATTCATGAGAACACAGCCTATCAAATCACTAGAGACCAGTGACATCACCGAGACCCTTCATATTCATGAGAACACAGCCTATCGATCACTAGAGACCAGTGACATCACCGAGACCCTTCATATTCATGAGAACACAGCCTATCCAATCACTAGAGACCAGTGACATCACCGAGACCCTTCATATTCATGAGAACACAGCCTATCCATCACTAGAGACCAGTGACATCACTGAGACCCTTCATATTCATGAGAACACAGCCTATCCAATCACTAGAGACCAGTGACATCACCGAGACCCTTCATATTCATGAGAACACAGCCTATCCAATCACTAGAGACCAGTGACATCACCGAGACCCTTCATATTCATGAGAACACAGCCTATCCAATCACTAGAGACCAGTGACATCACCGAGACCCTTCATATTCATGAGAACACAGCCTATCCAATCACTAGAGACCAGTGACATCACCGAAACCCTTCATATTCATGAGAACACAGCCTATCCAATCACTAGAGACCAGTGACATCACCGAGACCCTTCATATTCATGAGAACACAGCCTATCCAATCACTAGAGACCAGTGACATCATCGAGACCCTTCATATTCATGAGAACACAGCCTATCCAATCACTAGAGACCAGTGACATCACCGAAACCCTTCATATTCATGAGAACACAGCCTATCCAATCACTAGAGACCAGTGACATCACCGAGACCCTTCATATTCATGAGAACACAGCCTATCCAATCACTAGAGACCAGTGACATCACCGAAACCCTTCATATTCATGAGAACACAGCCTATCCAATCACTAGAGACCAGTGACATCACCGAGACCCTTCATATTCATGAGAACACAGCCTATCCAATCACTAGAGACCAGTGACATCACCGAGACCCTTCATATTCATGAGAACACAGCCTATCCAATCACTAGAGACCAGTGACATCACCGAGACCCTTCATATTCATGAGAACACAGCCTATCCAATCACTAGAGACCAGTGACATCACCGAGACCCTTCATATTCATGAGAACACAGCCTATCCAATCACTAGAGACCAGTGACATCACCGAGACCCTTCATATTCATGAGAACACAGCCTATCCAATCACTAGAGACCAGTGACATCACCGAAACCCTTCATATTCATGAGAACACAGCCTATCCAATCACTAGAGACCAGTGACATCACCGAGACCCTTCATATTCATGAGAACACAACCTATCCATCACTAGAGACCAGTGACATCACCGAAACCCTTCATATTCATGGGAACACAACCTATCCATCACTAGAGACCAGTGACATCACCGAGACCCTTCATATTCATGGGAACACAACCTATCCAATCACTAGAGACCAGTGACATCACCGAGACCCTTCATATTCATGGGAACACAACCTATCCAATCACTAGAGACCAGTGACATCACCGAAACCCTTCATATTCATGAGAATGTAGCCTATCCATCACTAGAGACCAGTGACATCACCGAGACCCTTCATATTCATGGGAACACAGCCTATCCAATCACTAGAGACCAGTGACATCACGAGACCCTTCATATTCATGAGAACACAGCCTATACATCACTAGAGACCAGTGACATCACCAAGACCTTTACTGTTTGTGTGAATTATCTACTTTTCTAAGAGACCAGATTTGAGTAAAATGGAATTTGTACCACTGAATATATGAGAAAGTCTCAGTTTTGTCTTCCACTTAAAAAAAAAAAATAAATTTCTAATGCTACAATGTGAATTATTCGAAAACTTTTTCTGAGAATAACAAGCGTTTCCTGCTTCTAGATTCATCTAGCGAGGGATCAGCACAAACTGCCCAGATTAAATTAAAAAGGACTCGCCTTGCAGATGACCTGAATGAAAGGATTGCCCTCAGGCCGGGTCCTCTAGAACTGGTGGAAAAGAACATCATTCCTCTGGAATCTACTGTGAAAGAAGCCATGAAAGGTGGGACATTTTTATTTTTTGTTGTTGTGGCCATCACACCTACACTACCGTTCAAAAGTTTGGGGTCACATTGAAATGTCCTTATTTTTGAAGGAAAAGCACTGTACTTTTAAATGAAGCTAACTTTAAACTAGTCCTAACTTTAAACAAATATACTCTATACATTGCTAATGTGGTAAATGACTATTCTAACTGCAAATGTCTAGTTTTTGGTGCAATATCTACATAGGTGTATAGAGGCCCATTTCCAGCAACTATCACTCCAGTGTTCTAATGGTACAATGTGTTTGCTCATTGGCTCAGAAGGCTAATTGATGATTAGCAAACCCTTGTGCAATCATGTTCACACATCTAAAAACAGTCTAGCTCCTTCCAGAAGCTACAAAACTGACCTTCCTGTGAGCAGATTGAGTTTCTGGAGCATCACATTTGTGGGGTCAATTAAACGCTCAAAATGGCCAGAAAAAGAGAACTTTCATCTGAAACTCGACAGTCTATTCTTGTTCTTAGAAATGAAGGCTATTCCATGCGAGAAATTGCAAAGAAATTGAAGATTTCCTACAACGGTGTGTACTACTCCCTTCAGAGGACAGCACAAACAGGCTCTAACCAGAGTAGAAAAAGAAGTGGGAGGCCGCGTTGCACAACTAAGCAAGAAGATAAGCACATTAGAGTCTCTAGTTTGAGAAACAGACGCCTCACAGGTCCCCAACTGGCATCTTCATTAAATAGTACCCGCAAAACACCAGTGTCAACATCTACAGTGAAGAGGCGGCTGCGGGATTTTGGGCTTCAGGGCAGAGTGGCAAAGAAAAAGCCATATCTGAGACTGGCCAATAAAAGAAAAAGATTAAGATGGGCAAAAGAACACAGACATTGGACAGAGGAAGACTGGAAAAAAGTGTTGTGGACGGATGAATCCAAGTTTGAGGGGTTTGGATCACAAAGAAGAACGTTTGTGAGACGCAGAACAAATGAAAAGATGCTGGAAGAATGCCTGACGCCATCTGTTAAGCATGGTGGAGGTAATGTGATGGTCTGGGGTTGCTTTGGTGCTGGTAAGGTGGGAGCTTTGTACAGGGTAAAAGGGATTCTGAATAAGGAAGGCTATCACTCCATTTTGCAACGCCATACCATACCCAGTGGACAGCGCTTGATTGGAGCCAATTTCATCCTACAACAGGACAATGACCCTAAACACACCTCCAAATTGTGCAAGAACTATTTACAGCAGAAGCAGGCAGCTGGTATTCTATCGGTAATGGAGTGGCCAGCACAGTCACCAGATCTGAACCCCATTGAGCTGTTGTGGGAGCAGCTTGACCGTATGGTACGCCAGAAGTGCCCATCCAACCAATCCAACTTGTGGGAGCTGCTTCTAGAAGCGTGGGGTGCAATTTCTCCAGCTTACCTCAATAAATTAACAGCTAGAATGCCAAAGGTGTGCAATGCTGTAATTGCTGCAAAAGGAGGATTCTTTGATGAAAGCAAAGTTTGATGTAAAAACAATGTTATTTCAAATACAAATCATTATTTCTAACCTTGTCAATGTCTTGACTCTATTTTCTATTCATTTCACAACGTATGGTGGTGAATAAGTGTGACTTTTCATGGAAAACACAAAATTGTTTGGGTGACCCCAAACTTTTGAACGGTAGTGTATATGAGCTTGTTGGAGATCCTATTCCAAAACCAGGACCATTATTTATGGAGTTGCCCCCCCCCCCCCAATCCTTTGTGGATTTTACATCCTTTACTTTTCTGGGAATTCACTTTCTTCAAGATTATGAAATGCATTTGTGGAATTTGTACCAATTTTGGCAAAAGACCATTTATGAAGTCAGGTACTGATGTTGGAAGAGAAGATCCATATAGTGTATGTAGATGCCTTTGGTTTTTTGTAAGCTCTCCTGATACAGAGCACATAGACATGGAGCAAGACATAGTAACATTTTGTACTTCGATTCAACTTGTTTTTTTTAAGCAGGACCTTTAAATTTGCCAAATTTTTTTTGTATAAGGTTTGATATTTGAGTAAACCATGAGCAACGTTTTGACAGTAAAGTAGAGTCGTTCCACTCAGAAGTTTTGGAACTTTTGGAACCTCAAACTGCAATGTACATTTCCTCAGGATTGGTGAAGGTTCTCAAGATTAACAGTCCACAAACCTGAAGAAAAATGGATATGGGCTCAACCCTCTCAGGTTATGAGGTCAGGTACTGGTGTTGGATGAGAAGATCCAGATAGTATATTTAGATGCCTTCATTTTTTTCGTAAGCTCTCCTGATACAGAGCACAGACATGAAGCAAAACATAATAACTAGGCTATCTTAGGAACTTTTTGTACTTCAATTTAGTTTTTCTAAGCAGGGCCTTTAAATTTGCCCACATTTTCGTGTATAGGGCTTCATATTTGAGTGAACCATGAACAACAATTGACAGTAAAGTAGAGTCGTTCCACTTAGAATTTTTGGAACCTCAAACTGCCAAGTACATCTCCATATCATTGGTTAAGTCAAGATTAACATTCTACAAACCTAAAGAAAAATGGATATGGGCACAACCCTCTCAAGATTAACTCCACAAATGAATCTAGAACGATCTTACAATTACATAATAGCAGAAGGTGCAGCAGAGCACCTCAATTCATAGAAGGACCTTGGTTGTGTACTCATTTTGGATTGTTACTTTTAAACTCTAAATTGATGTTTAATATTTCTGCTCCTTATGCTGCAGATATGTTGCCTAAACACCGTTGTGAAGTGAACCAGGGCTAGCCACTTCCATCACTTTCTTTGACTTAGTAGCCGCTGAAAAGAATTTCTGACCTAGATAGCTTACATGGAAGACTTAGATGTTGTAGCCAACATTGTAGCTGATATAATTCAACCGTCTAAAGTGAAAAATGCTTGGAATAACATCACACTATTCCTTATTCCCTCTGGGTTGAGTTTTTAAGTCAGATAAAAAACATTTCTTCGAACATAATTTGAAAGTAATTTGGGGCTCAGCGTTGCACTATGCCAACATGACTAGAGATGTTGAGCGCTCAATGGCTCGATGGACTTGGCACTCGTTTGTAGATTTTTTCACGTTGGTAAGTCCAACAATCAACATTTCTGGGCCATTCGCTGCATTTCTCACAAAATAATGATTTAAATGCGTCCCTTTGGTATTACATCTTTACTGGTCCAAACCTATAAAACAGGATCATTTGGCTTTAACCTGTTTGCATATAAAATGTTTAGACGCTGCAAAGTGCAGTTTCGTTATTTATGTAATCTGACTTGAGTGCACAGATTGGAGCCAAAAACCTAATAACTTCCAAACGGCGGGCAGCAAGGTCTAGGTTCTGAGCTGGCACATATCTGAGGGCTGATATCACAGACCCATTTACCAGTTGCCTGTCAACACTCAAAGCTCTCTGTCCATGAGGACAACATGGAGTCTGGTCCAGGAAGAGAAGGATTATCCGGGGCTTGAGTCACATTACTGCCTGGCCTGGTGGTCTGCTCTGTGATGGGCTTCTAAGTGTTTAAACCAAGTAAGCTAAGCCCGGCTTCCTGGAGACCAACAGCCAGTTCATACCTGGACAGATTCACCCTAGTGCGGGGACAACATCCGCATAAGCCCGACTTCCTGGAGACCAAAACCAGTTCATACCTGGACAGATTCCCCCTAGTGCGGGGACAACATCCGCATAAGCCCGGCTTCCTGGAGACCAACAGCCAGTTCATACCTGGACAGATTCACCCTAGTGCGGGGACAACATCCGCATAAGCCCGGCTTCCTGGAGACCAAAACCAGTTCATACCTGGACAGATTCCCCCTAGTGCGGGGACAACATCCGCATAAGCCCGGCTTCCTGGAGACCAACAGCCAGTTCATACCTGGACAGATTCACCCTAGTGCGGGGACAACATCCGCATAAGCCCGGCTTCCTGGAGACCAAAACCAGTTCATACCTGGACAGATTCCCCCTAGTGCGGGGACAACATCCGCATAAGCCCGGCTTCCTGGAGACCAAAACCAGTTCATACCTGGACAGATTCCCCCTAGTGCGGGGACAACATCCGCATAAGCCCGGCTTCCTGGAGACCAACAGCCAGTTCATACCTGGACAGATTCCCCCTAGTGGGGGGACAACATGCGCATAAGCCCGGCTTCCTGGAGACCAAAACCAGTTCATACCTGGACAGATTCCCCCTAGTGCGGGGACAACATCCGCATAAGCCCGGCTTCCTGGAGACCAACAGCCAGTTCATACCTGGACAGATTCCCCCTAGTGGGGGGACAACATGCGCATAAGCCCGGCTTCCTGGAGACCAACAGCCAGTTCATACCTGGACAGATTCACCCTAGTGGGGGGACAACATGCGCATAAGCCCGGCTTCCTGGAGACCAACAGCCAGTTCATACCTGGACAGATTCACCCTAGTGGGGGGACAACATCCGCATAAGCCCGGCTTCATCTAACAAAAATGATGTGCACCTCGAAGTTCCATCATAGACCTTTACAGACCCCCCTGAAAAAGACGCGTTCCATGAGGCCATACTGGTAGGAAGCCGAAAAACCATTTCCGTCTTCTGAAACCGAGTCTGAGATGGAAAGAAAATTGGGAATCTTTTACTAGAGATGTATGATGGAAAATATGTTTTGTTTCGGATTCATTCGTTGAGTTAATAATTTTGTTTTGTCATATTTATTATGTTAGAATGATTCGTTTAGTGAAGTAATTTTGCTTATTCAGATTTGTTTTGTATATTCGTTATTTTCATTCTACTCTATTTTTTTCTATTGTATTCTATTCTATTCTATTCTTTTATTTATATTCTACTTTATTCTATTCAGCAGCCTAAGTAGCAATCATCCTCTTATTTCACCTTTTTATACCTCACTGTATTTATCGCAAAACGTTTCCATTTCACATTCAAATTCATTTTCGAATTCTAATTCATCTTTGAAATTCCGATAATTCATTTTGTTATAATTTATTTCGGATAAGTTGAAATTCGTTACTATTGTGATTCGGAAATTTGGGTGCATCAGAATCTCCCAATAACGAAAATTTCATTCAAATTTTAATTCGTAAAAAAACAAAACAAATTGCAAACATCTATCTTTTACTCATATTGTGGAAATCACCTTGCAACAAATTATATATTGATACACTATATTGCCAAAAGTATTAAGACGCCTGCCTTTACACACACATGAACTTTAATGACATCCCAGTCTTAGTCCGGAGGGTTCAATATTGAGTTGGCTCCGCCCTTTGCAGCTATAACAGCTTCACCTCTTCTGGGAAGGCCGTCCACAAGGTTTAGGAGGGTGTCTATGGGAATGTTTGACCATTCTTCCAGAAGAGCATTTGTGAGGTCAGGCACTGATGTTGGGCCTGGCTTGCAGTCTCTGCTCTAGTTCATCTCAAAGGTGTTCTATCGGGTTGAGGTCAGGACTCTGTGCAGGTCAGTCAAGTTCCTCCACCCCAAACTTGCTCATCCATGTCTTTATGGACCTTGCTTTGTGCACTTGTCCAAATCATTTGGTGGAGGGGGGATTATGGTGGGGGGGGGGGGGGTAGGGGGGATTATGGTGTGGGGGAGGGGGGATTATGGGGGGGGGGATTATGGTGTGGGGGGTTGTTTTTCCAGGGGTTGGGCTTGGCCCCTTAGTTCCAGTGAAGGGAACTCTTAAGGCGTCAGCATACCAAGACATTTTGGAGAATTTCATGCTCCCAACTTTGTGGGAGGAGTTTGGGGACGGCCCCTTCCTGTTCCAACATGACTGCCCACCAGTGCACAAAGCAAGGTGCAATTAATCCCAAAGGTGTTCTATTGGGTTGAGGTCAGAACTGTGCAGGGCAGTCAAGATCCTCCACCCCAAACTTGCTCATTCATGTCTTTATGGACCTTGCTTTGTGCACTGGTGTGCAGTCATGTTGGAACAGGAAGGGGCCGTCTCCCAAACTCTTCCCACAAAGTTGGGAGCATGAAATTGACTAAAATGTCTTGGTATGCTGACACCTTAAGAGTTCCCTTCACTGGAACTAAGGACCCAACCCCTGAAAAACAACCTCACACCATAATCCCCCCTCCCCCCCCACATCATAATCCCCCCTCCACCCACACCATAATTCCCCCTCCACCAAAAGATTTGGACCAGTGTACAAAGCAAGGTCCATAAAGACATGGATGAGCGAGTTTGGGGTGGAGGAACTTGACTGGTCTGCACAGAATCCTGACCTCAACCTCATAGAACACTTTTGGGATGAATTAGAGCGGAGACTGCGAGCCAGGCCTTCTCATCCAACATCAGTGCCTGACCTCACAAATGCTCTTCTGGAAGAATGGTCAAACATTGCCATAGACACCCTCCTAAACCTTGTGGACGGCCTTTCCAGAAGAGTTAAAGCTGTTACAGCTGCAAAGGGCGGAGCCAACTCAATATTGAACCCTCCGGACTAAGACTGGGATGCCATTAAAGGTCATGTGCGTGTAAAGGCAGGTGTCCCAATACTTCTGACAATTATAGTGTATATTTTGCTAATTCAATGATCAATCAAAAAAAAAAATCTGGCAACCAATAGCCTGGTCAAGGAGAAGATGTGTACCATAGTTTTGCTCATTTATGAACAGAAGCAAAAAAATAGAATTTGCTCATACTTTGCAATTGTTGGAGACAACCCTCAGGGAGTAATAGTTTGGGAACAATTAGTTTTAGGAGCCTTATCTGGATCATTTGCACTTGCTTCTGGGAAACAACAATCTGTCCAGGATTAGCAAATATCATTCCTTTTCTCATCATGTCTGAGAAGCGTCTGATTGGCACCAGATGCTTTTATTGGCAGTTGCCCTTCTTCTGCATCCAATCCCCCCATTCCATGTGGATAGCTTCCAGTTCCTAAGAGCTGCTACCACCATGAAGGATGATTTCATCCTTATAAACAGAATTCTATTCTGACCTACCTATCTCTTCTATAGACAGGTGAGACATCGAAGTTTGTAAGGATGTCACTTCTTTCCATGTGACAAATTACGTGTATTCTACATGACCAAAGGTCTGACCATCACTCCTACTATATGGTCAAAAGTATGTGGACACCCCTCAAAAATGTTGAGTCCAAGTAATGCTTGTCTGTAAACGCTCAAAGCTCTTCATCCGAATGAAGTCCTCCAAGATATTGGGTTCATTTTTACCAACTACCTTGAACTGTTCTTTACAAAAATCCTGCTCCGGTAATTTAACTTTGTTTCTCATTGTTGAAGGCAATGCAGCAAGTTACTCCAAGCCAGTGGACGCCTTTGCCTTTGAAGAAGACAGCAGTGATGAAGGCTTGTCCCCAGACCAAGAGAGAAGTGATGAGGGAAACCCATCTTCATCTCCACAAGAGACCAAAATCCAAGACGCCTCCAGCTCCCCTGACTCGGCCCCGACACAGGTAACACTTCTGGTTGATTTTTTTTAGAAGACAACATGGTCAATGTATTTAGACTTCCTTTTCAAAGAGGCTATTAACTTTGCATTGCAGTTTTTTAATCTACTAAGTCCTCTGCCATACTCTAACTATCATTATCAGAGGGATACGTTTATGTAGATTTACGGAACCACTAAATGCACAACTTGAGTGTTTTTCTGGTCCTTTATGCTTTAGGCCAGGCATCTCCAAACTACGACCCTCCAGCTGTTGCTGAAGTTCACATCTCGTGAGGCATTGTAAAACTCTGACTATCACAGACATGACTGGGCATGATGGGAATTGTAGTTCCTGAACAACAGGAGGGTCATAGTTTGGAGACCCCTGAGGCAAATGAAAATGGATCTGGTTTCACACAGGCATGGGCAAAGTTGAGTAGATCTGGGAATGGTTTCATCAAAGTGAAAGAACATGAATTTGCGTCTTCCTGATGGTATTTTTTTAACTCCTTAGGAAGTATGAGTATTGCATTAGAGGTCTTCCATCCAGATATAAGCATATATCAATGAGTTGGTTTCTAGGGGTATGGGACTTAATCATGCATTGGAATTCAGTTCTTCAGTGTGAGCTGTATGGGGAACACAATGAGCTGTATGGGGATTGGGTTTAGATGATTGACTAGCTTTCTCTCTCTCTCTCGGGGCCAGCTTGGCCATAACTGTTCCTAATGACCACCCTATCTCCATCTCGTATAATCCCACTTGACTCTTTTTCTATCTCTTCTTTTGGTTTCACCTCCTATGCTTTCTCAGTTGTCAAAATTAGGTGGGGCAAACCTAGAGAAAAAAGTCAACCTATCAAGAAGAATTTCAATGGCAGTAAAGACCAAACCCCCATGGACCTTTTTTTTTTTTTCTGTACAAGGAAAAGTAAAGTATAATGTACCCAAAAATATACATGACTGCGAAATCTAGAAAATTCTTGATTCTCGACTTTAAACACATTATGTAGTCCCAGTGACCATGTGGGAAGACCAATGAAAGGTGTCTTCTCCGCTCTCCTACATATTGGAATAGTTGGTTGCTCTTCCTTATTGCCTATTGGGTGGATCATAAGGTGACGGTGAAACAAGTACAACTCAAAAAAATGGAGTCCTTTCATTACAAACCAGAAACCAGGATACTGTGTTGCATATCAGCGTCCTTCTAAATCTGATTTGAAGTGATGTATTCCTCATACTACTTATATTAAGTACAGATGGAACATCAGGAGCCGGCCTGGAGGCCCCCTCCATAATCACTTTCCCCTCCTAAGATCCACTATTAATCTTTTCTGACATAAACCGTTAGATCGGCATTGTGTTTGATGGTAGGATGGATGGCTGAAGGCTTCATCTTTAGCTTTGTTTAGTTTAATAATTTGTAAAGTCAATAAGTCCTATTAAAGAGTTCACCAAGAAATCTATACATCACTTGGTTTAGAATGTCAGGAAAGTGCTAGTAAAGGTTCCATCTTCTCCTTGTTCTTCAGACAATAGCCCTGTTCTGTGTAGGGTATCCGGGGATTGTTATCCCAGACATGACAGATCTTTGGCCGGGGCCTCCAAAGCTTCATTCCTGTGTCTTTGTTACACTGTGTACTTGGCATGGCGGCCCTCGATTTTCCAGGCAATGAGGGCAAATGGCCAAGGTATTGTCTACACGGTGTGTCTGATAGTGAAGGGGGCTTATGAAATACGATTGGTCTCGAAGGCTTGCAGGTTGCACCACACTCACGAGCGAGCGTTCGTGACTTTCAGGCAACAACTGTCTTACAACCTACTTCATGTTTTCGGGTTTTAGCTGAATAATAAGATGAGACAAAATGAGATACTGGAAAGAAAATGTGACAGCAAATACTCATCGGTCCACCCACCGCCTACCACCACCCACATCGGCCCACCCACCGCCGCTCAGTCCCTCCGCCACATCGGCCCACCCACCGCCGCTCAGTCCCTCCGCCACATCGGCCCACCCACCGCCGCTCAGTCCCTCCGCCACATCGGCCCACCCACCGCCGCTCAGTCCCTCCGCCACATCGGCCCACCCACCGCCGCTCAGTCCCTCCGCCACATCGGCCCACCCACCGCCGCTCAGTCCCTCCGCCACATCGGCCCACCCACCGCCGCTCAGTCCCTCCGCCACATCGGCCCACCCACCGCCGCTCAGTCCCTCCGCCACATCGGCCCACCCACCGCCGCTCAGTCCCTCTGCCACATCGGCCCACCCACCGCCGCTCAGTCCCTCCGCCACATCGGCCCACCCACCGCCGCTCAGTCCCTCTGCCACATCGGCCCACCCACCGCCTACCACCACCCACATCGGCCCACCCACCGCCGCTCAGTCCCTCCGCCACATCGGCCCACCCACCGCCGCTCAGTCCCTCTGCCACATCGGCCCACTCACCGCCGCTCAGTCCCGCCACACTGGCCCACCCACCGCCGCTCAGTCCCTCCGCCACATGGGCCCACCCACCACCGCTCAGTCCCTCCGCCACATGAGCCCACCCACCACCGTTCAGTCCCTCCGTCACATCGGCCCACCCACCGCCGCTCAGTCCCTCCGCCACATCGGTCCACCCACCGCTTCCTTCTGGGACGGCAGCCATGCAGACCAATTTGATGCAGTGTGCGGCGTATGGTCTGAGCACTGACAGGCTGACCCCCACCCCTACAACCTCTACAGCAATGCTGGCAGCACTCATATGTCTATTTCCCAAAGACAACCTCTGGATATGACGCTGATCACGTGACCTCAACTTCTTTGGTGGACCATGGTGAGGCCTGTTCTGAGTGGAACCTGTCCTGTTATACCGCTGTATGGTCTTGGCCACCGTGCTGCAGATCAGTTTCAGGGTCTTGGCAATCTTCTTATAGCCTAGGCCATCTTTATGTAGAGCAACTATTCTTTATTTCAGATCCTCAGAGAGTTCTTTGCCATGAGGTGCCATGTTGAACTTCCAGTGACCAGTATGAGAGAGTGAGAGCGATAACACCAAATTTAACACACCTGCTCCCCATTCACACCTCAGACCTTGTAACACTAACGAGTCACATGACACCGGGAGGGAAAATGGCTAATTGGGCCCAATTTGGAGATTTTCCCTTAGGGGTGTACTGACTTTTGTTGCCAGCGGTTTAGACATTAATGGCTGTGTGTTGAGTTATTTTGAGGGGACAGTAAATTTACACTGTTATACAAGCTGTACACTCACTACTTTACATTGTAGACAAGTGTCATTTCTTCAGTGTTGTCACATGAAAAGATAGAAGAAAAGATTTACACAAATGTCACTGAGGGGTGTACTTAATTTTGTCACATACTGTAAGATATATTATACAGTGACATCATCATCCACACTTCTGTACTATTCATTTTTTGGAGTTATTTTCCTCGGTGTCTCTCAGTAGCTAAAACTGGACAGAATTTGTAGATATCCTGATTTATGTGAAGGAGATTTAATGCTCCTCACCTGCCAAATGTGTGCCTCCTCGCCGCAGCTTTCTCCCCGTATACAACCGCTGTCACATTCCAGACGCTGAGAAGATTAAGGAATTGTCACCTCTGTCTTTCTGGTTTCCGAATCATAATTTAGGAGCTTTTATAGATCAGTCTGCAAGGAAAACAGCCAATGGCAGGAGAGACCTCAGCCTGAAATAATGCCGAATTCACTCCTAACTCTTCATAACAAAGAATCTCCTCTCCTGAAATACTCCTCTCCTTCCTCTATAACTCTCCTCTCCTGAAATACTCTGCACTGCTGGAGGAGTCTGCTCCTTCCTCTATAACTCTCCTCTCCTGAAATACTCTGCACTGCTGGAGGACTCTGCTCCTTCCTCTATAACTCTCCTCTCCTGAAATACTCTGCTCTGCTGGAGGACTCTGCTCCTTCCTCTATAACTCTCCTCTCCTGAAATACTCTGCTGGAGGACTCTGCTCCTTCCTCTATAACTCTCCTCTCCTGAAATACTCTGCTCTGCTGGAGGACTCTGCTCCTTCCTCTATAACTCTCCTCTCCTGAAATACTCTGCACTGCTGGAGGACTCTGCTCCTTCCTCTATAACTCTCCTCTCCTGAAATACTCTGCTCTGCTGGAGGACTCTGCTCCTTCCTCTATAACTCTCCTCTCCTGAAATACTCTGCTCTGCTGGAGGACTCTGCTCCTTCCTCTATAACTCTCCTCTCCTGAAATACTCTGCTGGGGGACTCTGCTCCTTCCTCTATAACTCTCCTCTCCTGAAATACTGTGCTGGAGGACTCCTCTCCTTCCTCTATAACTCTCCTCTCCTGAAATACTCTGCTGGAGGACTCTGCTCCTTCCTCTATAACTCTCCTCTCCTGAAATACTCTGCTGGAGGACTCTGCTCCTTCCTCTATAACTCTCCTCTCCTGAAATACTCTGCTCTGCTGGGGGACTCTGCTCCTTCCTCTATAACTCTCCTCTCCTGAAATACTCTGCTGGAGGACTCTGCTCCTTCCTCTATAACTCTCCTCTCCTGAAATACTCTGCACTGCTGGAGGACTCTGCTCCTTCCTCTATAACTCTCCTCTCCTGAAATACTCTGCACTGCTGGAGGACTCTGCTCCTTCCTCTATAACTCTCCTCTCCTGAAATACTGTGCTGGAGGACTCCTCTCCTTCCTCTATAACTCTCCTCTCCTGAAATACTCTGCTGGAGGACTCTGCTCCTTCCTCTATAACTCTCCTCTCCTGAAATGCTCTGCTGGAGGACTCTGCTCCTTCCTCTATAACTCTCCTCTCCTGAAATACTCTGCTGGAGGACTCTGCTCCTTCCTCTATAACTCTCCTCTCCTGAAATACTCTGCACTGCTGGAGGACTCCTCTCCTTCCTCTATAACTCTCCTCTCCTGAAATACTCTGCTGGAGGACTCTGCTCCTTCCTCTATAACTCTCCTCTCCTGAAATACTCTGCACTGCTGGAGGACTCTGTTCCTTCCTCTACAACTCTCCTCTCCTGAAATACTCTGCTCTGCTGGAGGACTCTGCTCCTTCCTCTATAACTCTCCTCTCCTGAAATACTCTGCTCTGCTGGAGGACTCTGCTCCTTCCTCTATAACTCTCCTCTCCTGAAATACTCTGCACTGCTGGAGGACTCCTCTCCTTCCTCTATAACTCTCCTCTCCTGAAATACTCTGCACTGCTGGAGGACTCCTCTCCTTCCTCTATAACTCTCCTCTCCTGAAATACTCTGCACTGCTGGAGGACTCTGCTCCTTCCTCTATAACTCTCCTCTCCTGAAATGCTCTGCTGGAGGACTCTGCTCCTTCCTCTATAACTCTCCTCTCCTGAAATACTCTGCTGGAGGACTCCGCTCCTTCCTCTATAACTCTCCTCTCCTGAAATACTCTGCACTGCTGGAGGACTCCGCTCCTTCCTCTATAACTCTCCTCTCCTGAAATACTCTGCTCTGCTGGAGGACTCCGCTCCTTCCTCTATAACTCTCCTCTCCTGAAATACTCTGCACTGCTGGAGGACTCTGCTCCTTCCTCTATAACTCTCCTCTCCTGAAATACTCTGCACTGCTGGAGGACTCTGCTCCTTCCTCTATAACTCTCCTCTCCTGAAATACTCTGCTCTGCTGGAGGACTCTGCTCCTTCCTCTATAACTCTCCTCTCCTGAAATACTCTGCTGGAGGACTCTGCTCCTTCCTCTATAACTCTCCTCTCCTGAAATACTCTGCACTGCTGGAGGACTCTGCTCCTTCCTCTATAACCCTCCTCTCCTGAAATACTCTGCTGGAGGACTCTGCTCCTTCCTCTATAACTCTCCTCTCCTGAAATACTCTGCACTGCTGGAGGTCTCTGCTCCTTCCTCTATAACTCTCCTCTCCTGAAATACTCTGCTGGAGGACTCTGCTCCTTCCTCTATAACTCTCCTCTCCTGAAATACTCTGCACTGCTGGAGGTCTCTGCTCCTTCCTCTATAACTCTCCTCTCCTGAAATACTCTGCTGGAGGACTCCTCTCCTTCCTCTAGTTGGGTTGACATTTGGCGCTCTGGATAAATCAGATATGGCCGTGGTGGGAAGGACTTCTTCTTGCACCGGGTGAAGTTTCGGGACACGTTGGATGTCGGGGGGTGAAATTGATCTCCTCCGGCTCCTGAACTCTTCTCCGAATCTTCTTTCCCAGTAGGAATATCTGGTTTCTCCGGAGCCTCAGGTGATAGAAGTCCAATAAGTTGCAGTCTATTATACAAGACATTACGGAGTGTTTAATTCAATAATGGCCTCATGTTGGCAGAGGAGACTCATCTCCAGATATGGTCTCCTCTCCTCTGGATGGGGTTGGCTCTCGTTCATTTGTCATTAACTCCAAAAATCCGTAAAACCAGCAAACTTCCCTGTGAAGGGCCGTGACATTCCCTAATAGAATTCCGTGATATCGGACACTTCTTGTGCGCCTTCCAAGCAGCCTTGAGTAACTGCAGAGGAATGGAGACAAATAGGACAATAAATAAGTCCTGGAAATGCCGAGGCCTTTGTGCCGTGACGGTCACCTTAGACGTTTTCTGCTCTAATCCCGGTGAGATATTTGCCCGGATTGGGTGTCTCGCTGTGTGCTGGGATAAATAAGGGCATTTGGGCTAAATCCTGCCGTTCTCTGCTTCTAGAATCACACAAAGGAGAATGAAAAAGACTCACAGGATGTGGGCAACCCCCAAAGTCACCCTTGTCCGCTGCACCCCGACAACCACCTATCGCCAACGGGACCCGAGGCACCAAACTCTGCGGCTGCCAAGGTAGGTTTCTGAAACTGCTCAACCACTGAAGGACCCGGCCTTTCTCCGACAATTAGAAATATGTATTTGTTGCTAGAAAATTACTTAGAACCCCCAAACATTATATATATATTTTTTTTTAACAGAGACCCCAGAGAATAAAATGGAGGTTGTTGCAATTTTTTTATGTTACACGGTTTTTGCTCAATGTTTTTTTAAACACAATTTTTTAGGAAAATATACACTTTCAGAATAAAAAACAAAACAAAAACTAAACCATAATGTATACCCCAAATTTTTGTTGTATATTTATTTTATTATTACAGGTACTTATAAAACACCATCAATTTTACACGGCACTTTTCCATATATTATACATTCACATCAGTCCCTGCCCTCAAGGAGATTACAATCTAAGGTCCCTAACCAACACTCATACGTTCAGTAAAATATGAACGATGATGTTATGTTGAGTAAATAGATACCTAACATGTCACGGTTTATAATTGCGCCCGCTTGTGGAATGGCGCCTAACTTCGGTACGGAAAAATCTCGATAGGCAACGCTTTAAAATGTTCTACAGGATACCAGTTTAGAGTTACAGAGGAGATCTTGCGCTAGAATTATTGCTCTCGCTCTGACGATCGCGGCGATACCTTACATGTGTGGTGTGAACACTGTTTACATATGCGGGCGCGACTTCCGTATGCGTTCAGCACCGCGCACAGGGGGCGTTTTTAAAGAAAATTGTTTTTTTATTTTATTACATTTTTTTTTATTTTTACACTGTCCCTTTAAAAAAAATGTAAGCACTTTTTTTTTGCTCTCTCAAGGAATGCAAACATCGCAAATACAATACAGGATGACAGGTCCTCTTTATGGAGAAATCCGGAGTCTCAAAGACCCCAAATCTCTTCTCTACACTTAAAAGCAAAAAAATCTAAAATCTTTTGCTTTAAAAAAAATAAATGGCCTTGTTTACGTCGGTCGCTCCGATCCTCCTAGGGCATAGAGACGAGTGGAGGCCATCTTTGCTTCGCTCATCTCTATGCCTCGCCGCTGCCAGCGCCGGATCGGTTATTGGGCTTCCCGATCCGCCAGGTAAGCCCAGGAGCCACCGGAAAGTGGGGGGGGGGGAGGGGCTGACCCATGGTGTTGTTGGGTGTCTTGGTGTCGGTTGGGTGTCTTTGGTGTTGGTCGGGTGTCTTGGTGTTGGTCGGGTGTCTTGGTGTTGGTTGAGTGTCTTGGTGTCGGTTGGGTGTCTTGGTGTTTGTTGGGTGTCTTGGTGTTGGTTGGGTGTCATGGTGTTGGTTGGGTGTCTTGGTGTAGGTTGGGTGTCTTGGTGTCAGTTGGGTGTCTTTGGTGTTGGTCGGGTGTCTTGGTGTCAGTTGGGTGTCTTTGGTGTTGGTTGGGTGTCTTGGTGTCAGTTGGGTGTCTTTGGTGTTGGTTGAGTGTCTTGGTGTTGGTTTGGTGTCTTAGTGTTGGTTGGGTGTCCTTGGTGTTGTTGGGTGTCTTGGTGTCGGTTGGGTGTCTCTGATGTTGGTCGGGTGTCTTGGTGTTGGTCGGGTGTCTTGGTGTTGGTCGGGTGTCTTGGTGTTTGTTGGGTGTCTTGGTGTTGGTTGGGTGTCTTGGTCGGGTGTCTTGGTGTTGGTTGGGTGTATTGGTGTTGGTTGGGTGTCTTGGTGTCAGTTGGGTGTCTTGGTGTCTGTTGGGTGTCTTGGTGTCTGTTGGGTGTCTTGGTGTTGGTTGGGTGTCTTGGTGTTGGTTGGGTGTCTTGGTGTCAGTTGGGTGTCTTTGGTGTTGGTCGGGTGTCTTGGTGTCGGTTAGGTGTCTTGGTGTTGGTTGGGTGTCTTGGTGTTGGTTGGGTGTCTTTGGTGTTGGTCGGGTGTCTTCGTGTTGGTTGGGTGTCTTTGGTGTTGGTCGGGTGTCTTGGTGTTGGTCGGGTGTCTTGGTGTTGGTCGGGTGTCTTTGGTGTTGGTCGGGTGTCTTGGTGTTGGTCGGTGTCTTGGTGTTGGTCGGGTGTCTTTGGTGTTGGTCGGGTGTCTTGGTGTTGGTCGGGTGTCTTGGTGTTGGTCGGGTGTCTTTGGTGTTGGTCGGGTGTCTTGGTGTTGGTCGGGTGTCTTTGGTGTTGGTCGGGTGTCTTGGTGTTGGTCGGGTGTCTTGGTGTCGGTCGGGTGTCTTGGTGTAGGTCGGGTGTCTTGGTGTAGGTCGGGTGTCTTGGTGTAGGTCGGGTGTCTTGGTGTAGGTCGGGTGTCTTGGTGTAGGTTGGGTGTCTTGGTGTCGGTTGGGTGTCTTGGTGTAGGTTGGGTGTCTTGGTGTTGGTTGGGTGTCTTTGGTGTTGGTCAGGTGTCTTGGGGTTGGTTGGGTGTCTTGGGGTTGGTCGGGTGTCTTGGTGTTGGGTGTCCTGGTGTAGATCAGGTGTCTTGGTGTAGGTTGGGTGTCTTGGGGTTGGTCGGGTGTCTTGGTGTTGGTCAGGTGTCTTGGTGTTGGTCAGGTGTCTTGGTGTAGGTTGGGTTTCTTGGTGTAGGTTGGGTGTCTTTGTGTTGGTTGGGTGTCTTGGTGTTGGTCGGGTGCCTTGGTGTTGGTCGGGTGTCTTGGTGTTGGTCGGGTGTCTTGGTGTAGGTCGGGTGTCTTGGTGTAGGTCGGGTGTCTTGGTGTAGGTTGGGTGTCTTGGTGTAGGTTGGGTGTCTTGGTGTAGGTTGGGTGTCTTGGTGTTGGTTGGGTGTCTTGGTGTTGGTTGGGTGTCTTGGTGTTGGTTGGGTGTCTTGGGGTTGGTTGGGTGTCTTGGGGTTGGTCGGGTGTCTTGGTGTTGGGTGTCCTGGTGTAGGTCAGGTGTCTTGGTGTAGGTTGGGTGTCTTGGGGTTGGTCGGGTGTCTTGGTGTTGGTCGGGTGTCTTGGTGTAGGTTGGGTTTCTTGGTGTAGGTTGGGTGTCTTGGTGTTGGTTGGGTGTCTTGGTGTTGGTTGGGTGTCTTGGTGTTGGTTGGGTGTCTTGGGGTTGGTTGGGTGTCTTGGGGTTGGTCGGGTGTCTTGGTGTTGGGTGTCCTGGTGTAGGTCAGGTGTCTTGGTGTAGGTCGGGTGTCTTGGGGTTGGTCGGGTGTCTTGGTGTTGGTCGGGTGTCTTGGTGTAGGTTGGGTTTCTTGGTGTAGGTTGGGTGTCTTGGTGTAGGTTGGGTGTCTTGGTGTAGGTTGGGTGTCTTGGTGTTGGTCAGGTGTCTTGGTGTAGGTTGGGTTTCTTGGTAGGTTGGGTGTCTTGGTGTTTCTTGGGTGTCTTGGTGTAGGTTGGGTGTCTTTGTGTTGGCCGGGTGTCTTGGTGTTGGTTGGGTGTCTTGGTGTTGGTTGCGTGTCTTGGTGTTGGTTGCGTGTCTTGGTGTTGGTCAGGTGTCTTGGTGTAGGTTGGGTTTCTTGGTAGGTTGGGTGTCTTGGTGTTGGTTGGGTGTCTTGGTGTAGGTTGGGTTTCTTGGTAGGTTGGGTGTCTTTGTGTTGGCCGGGTGTCTTGGTGTTGGTTGGGTGTCTTGGTGTTGGTTGCGTGTCTTGGTGTAGGTTGGGTGTCTTGGTGTTGGTCGGGTGTCTTGGTGTTGGTTGGGTGTCTTGGTGTTGGTTGGGTGTCTTGGTGTAGGTTGGGTGTCTTGGTGTAGGTTGGGTGTCTTGGTGTCGGTTGGGTGTCTTTGGTGTTGGTCAGGTGTCTTGGTGTTGGTCAGGTGTCTTGGGGTTGGTTGGGTGTCTTGGGGTTGGTCGGGTGTTTTGGTGTTGGGTGTCCTGGTGTAGATCAGGTGTCTTGGTGTAGGTTGGGTGTCTTGGGGTTGGTCGGGTGTCTTGGTGTTGGTCGGGTGTCTTGGTGTTGGTCGGGTGTCTTGGTGTAGGTTGGGTTTCTTGGTGTAGGTTGGGTGTCTTTGTGTTGGTTGGGTGTCTTGGTGTTGGTCAGGTGCCTTGGTGTTGGTCGGGTGTCTTGGTGTTGGTCGGGTATCTTGGTGTAGGTCGGGTGTCTTGGTGTAGGTCGGGTGTCTTGGTGTAGGTTGGGTGTCTTGGTGTAGGTTGGGTGTCTTGGTGTAGGTTGGGTGTCTTGGTGTAGGTTGGGTGTCTTGGTGTTGGTTGGGTGTCTTGGTGTTGGTTGGGTGTCTTGGTGTTGGTTGGGTGTCTTGGTGTTGGTCAGGTGTCTTGGGGTTGGTTGGGTGTCTTGGGGTTGGTCGGGTGTCTTGGTGTTGGGTGTCCTGGTGTAGGTCAGGTGTCTTGGTGTAGGTCAGGTGTCTTGGTGTAGGTTGGGTGTCTTGGGGTTGGTCGGGTGTCTTGGTGTTGATCGGGTGTCTTGGTGTAGGTTGGGTTTCTTGGTGTAGGTTGGGTGTCTTTGTGTTGGTCGGGTGTCTTGGTGTAGGTTGGGTGTCTTGGTGTTGGTCAGGTGTCTTGGTGTAGGTTGGGTTTCTTGGTAGGTTGGGTGTCTTGGTGTTTCTTGGGTGTCTTGGTGTAGGTTGGGTGTCTTTGTGTTGGCCGGGTGTCTTGGTGTTGGTTGCGTGTCTTGGTGTTGGTTGGGTGTCTTGGTGTTGGTTGGGTGTCTTGGTGTTGGTTGCGTGTCTTGGTGTTGGTCGGGTGTCTTGGTGTAGGTTGGGTGTCTTGGTGTTGGTTGGGTGTCTTGGTGTAGGTTGGGTTTCTTGGTAGGTTGTGTGTCTTTGTGTTGGCCGGGTGTCTTGGTGTTGGTTGGGTGTCTTGGTGTTGGTTGCGTGTCTTGGTGTTGGTCAGGTGTCTTGGTGTAGGTTGGGTTTCTTGGTAGGTTGGGTGTCTTGGTGTTGGTTGGGTGTCTTGGTGTAGGTTGGGTTTCTTGGTAGGTTGGGTGTCTTTGTGTTGGCCGGGTGTCTTGGTGTAGGTTGGGTGTCTTGGTGTTGGTTGGTTTGTGGACCAGCAAGGATGAGAAATGATTCTGATGTAAGTTCTGAATGGAGGGGAAAGTTCATTGGAGGAGATAAACCCATTGAGGTGGTTACGGCCCATGGTGAGATTAGAAGATCAAATCCTGGTTACGTGGTTGGAAGTGGTTTGGGGTGCCTAGTAAGGACCCCCCCAATGTAATCCAATCATGCTGACACTCATCCCTGATCTGTAATTCAGGCTACATAGTATAATCTTTTCAGATTCTGTTGCTTATTCTTGTTCAAGCCCTGAAGAATGGGAGTCCTTTAATGCGAAATGCGTCGGCTGTCTCCGCTTGGGAAGATTGTTATATACAATGTACTGAGTGCCCCTAACCACACACACAAACGTTCTGACTGTAGAAACTTTTGTGTTTTGTACTCTGGAGATTTCTGGATTTTTTTGGCAGTGTTGGAGCTTTTATTGCCGTGACAGTTTCCCCCTGGTAATAATATATATATTTTTTTTTTTGCTGTGAAGGGTTAAAAGGGTTTTTACATTTATTTTAACCCCTTCCTGCCCAGGCCAATTCTCAAGATTTCTTTTGGTATTTCATCACCACTGAGGGGTTTTTAATTTTTTGCAAAATAAATGAATAAAGACATCAAATTTTGAAAAAAAAAAATTCTTAATTTCTGTTATATAATTTATAAATAATATTTCTTCATAAATTTCGGCCAAACTGAATAGTCCACAAACTATGAGATATATATATCTGATCAATCGATCAATCCTGATGTACTGACGGCAATCTCATTTCTTGAGGCCTGAAAATGCCAGGACAGTACGAATACCCCCCCCCAGATGACCCCCCCAGTACAAATCCCCCCCCAAATCACCCCCCAGTACAAATACAGCCCAAATCATCCCCCAGTACAAATCCCCCCCCCCCAAATCACCCCCCAGTACAAATACCCCCCAAATCATCCCCCAATACAAATACCCCCAAATCACCCCCCAGTACAAATCCCCCCCCCCCAAATCACCCCCCAGTAAAAATACAGCCCAAATCATCCCCCAGTACAAATACAGCCCAAATCATCCCCCAGTACAAATACCCCCCAAATCACCCCCCAGTACAAATACCCCCAGATGACCCCCCAGTACAAATCC
This sequence comes from Lithobates septentrionalis, assembly GCA_037952835.1. Classification (NCBI taxonomy): domain Eukaryota; kingdom Metazoa; phylum Chordata; class Amphibia; order Anura; family Ranidae; genus Lithobates; species Lithobates septentrionalis. Next base: position 118,561 of record JBBDGP010000943.1, on the reverse strand, counting down.
CCCCCCCCCCAAATCACCCCCCAGTAAAAATACAGCCCAAATCATCCCCCAGTACAAATACCCCCCCCCAGATGACCCCCCAGTACAAATACCCCCCATATCACCCCCAGTACATATACCCCCCAAATCACTCCCCAGTACAAATACTCCCCAAATCACCCCCCAGTACAAATAAGCCCCAAATCACCCCCAGTACGAATACCCCAAATCACCCCCCCAGTACAAATACCCCCCAAATCACCCCCCAGTACAAATAAGCCCCAAATCACACCCCCCCAGTACAAATACCCCCAAATCACCCCCCAGTACAAATACCCCCAAATCACCCCCCAGTACAAATACCCCCCAAATCACCCCCCAGTACAAATACCCCCCAAATCACCTCCAGTACAAATACCCCCAAATCACCCCCAGTACAAATACCCCCCCCCCCCCAAATCACCCCCCAGTAAAAATACAGCCCAAATCACCCCCCAGTACAAATACTCCCCAAATCACCCCCCCCCCAGTACAAATAAGCCCCAAATCACCCCCCAGTACAAATAAGCCCCAAATCACCCCCCAGTACAAATAAGCCCCAAATCACCCCCAGTACGAATACCCCCAAATCACCCCCAGTACAAATACCCCCCAAATCACCCCCCAGTACAAATAAGCCCCAAATCACCCCCAGTACAAATACCCCCAAATCACCCCCCAGTACAAATACCCCCCAAATCACCCCCCAGTACAAATACCCCCCAAATCACCCCCCAGTACAAATACTCCCCAAATCACCCCCCCCCCCAGTACAAATAAGCCCCAAATCACCCCCCAGTACAAATAAGCCCCAAATCACCCCCAGTACAAATAAGCCCCAAATCACCCCCAGTACGAATACCCCCAAATCACCCCCAGTACAAATACCCCCCAAATCACCCCCCAGTACAAATAAGCCCCAAATCACCCCAGTACAAATACCCCCAAATCACCCCCCAGTACAAATACCCCCAAATCACCCCCCAGTACAAATACCCCCCAAATCACCCACCAGTACAGATAACCCCCAAATCACCCCTTTTGGAAAGCAGACAATCCAAGGTATTTTGTAACATGCATGACAAGTTTTTTTTGTCACAATTTTTTTGTAAATTGAAGAAATAAAAAAAAAAAAAGTTTCACAATTGAAAAAAAAAAAAGTTACATCCTGTCCCCGTGCTGTACAGCGTCATCATATAACTGGTGTGGTGGAGATCAGGGACTCTGACTGGTGACAATATGTAAAAAAAAATGTATTTCAATTTTTTAAAATATTTTTTTCTTTATTTTTTTTTTTATTTTGTTTACAATTTGTTTTACATACAGTGTTACCATCTTAGCACTACTCTGGGGAGGTGATCAGGATTTATTTATTTTTTTTACACACTATGATTGCTTATAACAATGAATTCTATTGTCCGAATTTCCATTCAGGAGACGAATCGCACGTCTATTGTCTACATCCTTCCCCTTTCCTCCTCTAATTGATTTTCTATCAGACTTTACATTGTATCCTTTATATTCAATCAGTTTTAAGGTTTAAATGTTGGTACTAAATCATGGATTGTTGTTGTGATAATCTGGCATTTTTATTGGTTCTTGCTCCCGAAAATACTGCGCCTGAGAACGCCAAAATAATAACGCCCCGCCAATCTCCATTTGTCTCAGCAGAACAAGCCTTCCGCAGACTCCAAGAACCGGCACAAAAAGCCCAAAGACATCAAACCGAAAGTGAAAAAGCTGAAGTACCACCAGTACATTCCTCCAGACCAGAAGGCAGAGAAGTCTCCCACCACCGATGGACTCGGCTTACGCCCGGCTCCTGCAACAGCAGCAACTCTTCCTTCAGCTGCAGATCCTCAGCCAACAGCAACAGCAACACTTCAGTTACCAGGGCGGCATGCACCACTCACATCTCAAGTACGTCTCCATGTGGTGAGATCTCTCAGGAAATCCCAACCTCTGTGTCCTAAACCAGAGCTCTCCAAACTTTCCAAATAATGGGCCAGTTTACTGTCCTTCAGACTTTAGGGGGGCCCGGAATGTGACCAGTGGAGGTAGAAAATGTCCCGGGCCCAGCATCAGTGAGAATAGGCCTCAGGGTTGGTGGTCAGTAGGGGGCGGAGTAGTGCCCCATCATTGGTATCAGTGGGAGTAATAGTGCCCCATCATTGGTATCAGTGGGAGGAATAGTGTCCCATCATTGTTGTCAGTGGGAGGAATAGTGCCCCATCATTGATATCAGTGGGAGGAATAGTGCCCCATCATTGATATCAGTGGGAGGAATAGTGCCCCATCATTGATATCAGTAGGAGGAAGAGTGCCCCACCATTGGTGTCAGTGGGAGGAATAGTGTCCCATCATTGGTATCAGTGGGAGGAATAGTGTCCCGTCATTGGTGTCAGTGGGAGGAATAGTGTCCCATCATTGGTATCAGTGGGAGGAATAGTGCCCCATCATTGGTATCAGTGGGAGGAATAGTGCCCCATCATTGGTGTCAGTGGGAGGAATAGTGTCCCATCATTGGTGTCAGTGGAAGGAATAGTGTCCCATCATTGGTGTCAGTGGAAGGAATAGTGCTTCATCACTGGTGTCAGTGGGAGGAATAGTGCCCCATCATTGGTATCAGTGGAAGGAATGGTGCCCCATCATTGATATCAGTGGGAGGAATAGTGTCCCATCATTGGTGTCAGTGGGAGGAATAGTGTCCCATCATTGGTGTCAGTGGGAGGAATGGTGCCCCATCATTGATATCAGTGGGAGGAATAGTGTCCCATTATTGGTGTCAGTGGGAGGAATAGTGTCCCATCATTGGTATCAGTGGGAGGAATAGTGCCCCATCATTGGTATCAGTGGGAGGAATAGTGTCCCATCATTGGTATCAGTGGGAGGAATAGTGTCCCATCATTGGTATCAGTGGGAGGAATCGTGCCCCATCATTGGTATCAGTGGGAGGAGTAGTGCCCCATCATTGGTATCAGTGGGAGGAATAGTGTCCCATCATTCATGTCCAAGGGAGGAATAGTGTCCCATCATTGGTATCAGTGGGAGGAATAGTGCCCCATCATTGGTATCAGTGGGAGGAGTAGTGCCCCATCATTGGTATCAGTGGGAGGAATAGTGTCCCATCGTTCGTGTCCAAGGGAGGAATAGTGTCCCATCATTGATATCAGTGGGAGGAATAGTGTCCCATTATTGGTGTCAGTGGGAGGAATAGTGTCCCATCATTGGTATCAGTGGGAGGAATAGTGTCCCATCATTGGTATCAGTGGGAGGAATAGTGCCCCATCATTGGTATCAGTGGGAGGAATAGTGTCCCATCATTGGTATCAATGGGAGGAATAGTGCCCCATCATTTGTATCAGTGGGAGGAATAGTGTCCCATCATTGGTATCAGTGGGAGGAATAGTGCCCCATCATTGGTATCAGTGGGAGGAATAGTGCCCCATCATTGGTATCCGTTTGAGGAATAGTGTCCCATCATTGGTATCAATGGGAGGAATAGTGTCCCATCATTGGTATCAGTGGGAGGAATAGTGTCCCATCATTGGTATCAGTGGGAGGAATAGTGTCCCATCATTGGTGTCAGTGGAGGAATAGTGTCCCATCATTGGTGTCAGTGGAGGAATAGTGCCCCATCATTGGTATCAGTGGGGGGGGAATAGTGCCCCATCATTGGTATCAGTTTGAGGAATAGTGTCCCATCATTGGTATCAATGGGAGGAATAGTGTCCCATCATTGGTATCAGTGGGAGGAATAGTGCCCCATCATTGGTGTCAGTGGGAGGAATAGTGCCCCATCATTGGTGTCAGTGGGAGGAATAGTGCCCCATCATTGGTATTAGTGGGAGGAATAGTGTCCCATCATTGGTATCAGTGGGAGGAATAGTGCCCCATCATTGGTGTCAGCGGGAGGAATAGTGCCCCTTCATTGGTATCAGTGGGAGGAATAGTGCCCCTTCATTGGTATCAGTGGGAGGAATAGGGCCCCATCATTGGTGTCAGCGGGTTAATGGTTGAATTAGATGGTCTTTTTTTAGCAAGACTAACTATGACCCAAAACCCATCTCCAATTGGTGCTGTTGATAGGACTTTTATGAAGCAAGAGCAAAGCAGGGAGGAGATAGACCTCAAAGTGAGGATCGATGAATAGGGAGCACCACACACCCTACAATAGATTGAGGAGCAACAAAACAAGAACTCTGGTTGTACTAAATTTCCGTTTTTATGATATTTCATTTACAAAGGTTTTTCTTTCTCACAGGCAGCAAAATGAACAAATGCACCGGAATGCCAACACGCCAACAGTCAGCAGTCCTTCGTTGTCTCCAGTGAAGACCACGTTCTCTGGCCAGTCTAACATGTCTTCCATGAAGCCAGGACTTCTCCCGTCCAATCTGGACGACCTAAAAGTAAGTTCTGTTCTGCTGGCTACAAACAATACAAGGAGTCTGGTATATGGGGCCAAATGGAAAATTGTGAGTGTTTGTGGGGATGTTTGAAATGTGACCTCCATTTTTATCTAGATGGTTAAAGTGGATCTTCCCTGAATCTGAGCACCACAAACCAAAAACGCTGTTTAATTCATTTTTAATTTTCAGAGCACACTCACCCCATCCGTCCATTTCTCAATGCTTTATGTTGCTGAGAAGTCACTTTGAAAAACAACCACCCCTAGCATTTCTGGCCGTGGCCATCTTGAGTAAGGGCAAATGATTCATGTAGCATCTTCTTCCTGGAATCCATCTGCTCTTAGCTCAGGCATGTATGCAGGCGAGTGTGCTAAGCTGAGAAAATCCCTCCACCTCTCCTCCCCTCCTTAAGACTCCCTAAAAAGTAACCCAGTTGTTGACCCTCCTGAAGACTCCCGAGATGTATGACATCACTTGCCTAGGCAAGAAACCAGGAAGTAAATGACCAGAAAAAAAAAGTTTAAAACTGGTAAATATGATATATTTTCCTATCTATTTACTAATACTAGCAGCACGAGGATTAAAAATAATGAATGTTGATTGGGAGAGTGAAGTTGCGGATGGGCTGAGTGGTTGGCCAGCGTCAGATATGTGGAGTTGAGGGAGAACAATACATGAATGATGTTGATATATCTCTATACTTCAACATTCTTTCCTCTTCTCCAAGGTGTCAGAGTTGAGGCAGCAGCTTAGAATACGTGGATTGCCCGTGTCTGGTACAAAGACCTCCCTGATGGAACGACTGAGGCCCTTCCAGGAATGCGGTGGTAACACAGTTCCAACGTTTGGCGAGATCACCACCGTCACCTTCCCAGTTGCTCCAAATAACTCTCTGTCGGGTTACCAGACGCACCCATCTGCAGGGGTTATCTCCAATGGATTCTATCAGTTCGGTAGCACCAGCTCCACCCCACCAATATCCCCAGCCTCCTCCGACCTCTCTGTAAATGGGTCCTTACCTGATACCTTCAGCGACGGGCCAATGTCTTCTCCACAGTTCGGTCTACACCCTTCCCCAATCCACCTAAGTGCGGAAGAAAGTCTTCTGAGCAGCATCAACAGTAGCAGCTACCAAGCAGAACTGGAAGGCATGGATGCTGAAAAAGACAAAATGTTGGTGGAGAAGCAAAAGGTCATCAATGAGTTGACCTGGAAGCTCCAGCAAGAGCAGAGGCAGGTGGAAGAGCTTCGACTTCAGTTACAGAAGAGGAAAGGGAGTTGTGGGCCTCTAGATAAGGCACTTCCATCTCAACACTTCTTTGGAGTACAGATCAAACAGGAAAATGTCTCAAGCTGTCCCTTCGCCTCTAAGCAAATGACCATGAAAACCCGACCAATAATGCAATAGAGAAGCTGGGACCGTGTGCAACGCAACCAATGCCGTGCCTAATGAACAACCACTGTATGGAGGCCTCAAACCCCAACTCCATGTCTTCCACTTTTCTAAGTCCCCAGTGCTCTCCACAACATTCCCCGCTTGGAACTACAAACAGTCCCCAGCACATCAGCCTGCCCCCATCCCCCAACAACCATTGCCACTACCTACTGCCCGTCTCCCCAACTTCCCAAGGCGACACACGAAGTCTATCTCCACAACGCATCAATACTCAGATTTGCACTGGACAGGTAATCTATCCCAAGTCCTAAAATTGGACTTTATTGTGTGTGGAATCAATTTAGAGTCTTAAAATTTGTCACATATCCTTAAAGTATATTTTCCCCTTTGGTATAGTTTGAGTTGTGTCATTTGAGACAATTATCTATAAACTGAACTAATGGCAATTAAAAAAAAAAATGCAAGCAGCAAAAGTAAGGGAGTAGATAAGGTGGGGGATATGGGGGTCCAAACTTTCCCCAGAGGTCCTGACAGGGGCCGGGAGTCGCACAGCCTTGGCGTTCTTCTGTGTCTATCCATGGATGACCTCTTGTTGGCGTCCAGGAGACAGCACCACCACCTCCTGAATTCCTATCGGCCACTCCTGAGGTTATTCACCACAGATCGCTTTTCAGGGACCAATGCGGGTATAAACGAGCCCTTACTGTGTAGACGTAAGTTTTAAGCCCCTCCTACTGTTAGTGAAGTTTTGCCAGACCTGGAATTGGCTATGGTACAACACTCTGGGTGCCCAAGGTCGATATGAGGCCCTGAGTGAAATGTCCTCAATTGGTGACCTGGAAAGTGACCTGGAATCAGCCTCTCATCTGACAGCAGAGCTCAGACTGGGAGAGGGAGAAGCAGCACAAGAAGCCAATCATTTGTGCTTCAGTGCTAACAAGGGTCATACTGATAGGAGGAAAGAGCAGAGTGATCGAGAGTGATCGAGAGGAGAGCTGCTTGTCCCTTCACAGTCCAGTCATGGGTTGGTGTAAATCTCAGGCCTGTATGGACAGAATTAGAAATCATTTAGCAGGTAATGCAGATCCCTTTATGTATTTTAAAATGCTTCTTATATTGCTAGAATGCAAAACAAAGTAATGTGGGGGGGGGGGGGGGGGCACGGCTTGGATTGACCTCCAAGTGACATTGGTAACTCCAGGTACCAACAATGACTAAGTAACTCTGAATCTTTCTTAAAGTGGAACTAAACCCATCGATGTAACAGTTTCAAAAAACAATTACATTGTCAGCCGGGAAGGTAACTGTCACATTGGTTGTGCTCTCAACCAAACGGTCAAACCATCCAATGGCCGATGTCATAACTGATCACATGTGCAGCACCATGGCAGCAGGGGATCAAACAGAGGCCAAGATGGCGGCTTCCTGGGCTGAATACGATAGGAGGGTTTACTTCCAATCATCGGTCATAGGCATCACGTCTCTGAAATTTGTACCCCGCTCCGGTCTTGTCATGCCCCTTTCATGATGTGCAACAAACATTTCTGTTAAAACAACTTACCGTGCTAAGAGTGCGCTCCCTGCATCCTCCCTGCGTGCTCCCTGTGCACTCCCTGCACACTCCCTGTGCATTCCCTGCGTGCTCCCTGTGCGTTCCCTGCATACTCCCTGCACAATCCCTGTGTGTTCCCTGAATCCTCCCTGTGAGCTCCCTGCATCCTCCCTGTGCGCTCCATGCACGCTCCCTGTATCCTCCCTGCGCATTCCCTGCACGCTCCCTGCACACTCCCTGCATCCTACCTGTGCGTTCCCTGCACGCTCCCTGCACACTCCCTGTGCGCTCCCTGCTCGCTCCCTGCATGCTCCCTGCGCGCTCCCTGCATGCTCCCTGTGCGCTCCCAGCACAGTAGCCACATGTCCTGGAAGCATACTAGCAATCGGGAGCTTTCCAATCATGTGACCGCTGTCACAGCCAATCACAGCGGTCACATGACCCGAATGCCCGCCTCCACCTCCCGGCTTTTAGAACCCTTAAAGGGCCGGGAGTCGGTTAGCGGGAAGGGGTTAAAGAAGAATTTCTGGTATGGTTACATTGGTTCAGCTTGGAGCAGTGGAACTATGTATATACAATACCTGTGGGATTTCAGTGTAGGAGACGCGTCTACTCCAGTGATCTCCACTAAATTCCGGGTCCGTGTCCAGTGACGGTCCCTGGTGCGTTGGGAAAACAGGGGAGAACATTCAGAAAGCATTCTATGAATGGATGAGGTGGAAAGGTGGGGCCATAACCTCACACTCTCCACCTTGTCCAATCAGAAAATGCCAAGTATTCTTTGAATGGCGCCTGGGTCCAATCGTTGTCCTCCTGTGATCGCAATGCAGCAGACCAGCTACTCAGCACAGGACCGGGAAGCTAATGAAGGTCAATGGAGTGGAGGTGCTTTCTTCCATGAGTCCCGTCTTCTAGAGAGATCCCACAGGTACGGTATATATAGTTACATTGTCCCACCTGATATAAACATATCCTCACCTCAAACTCGAATTATTTATTAGGTCAGAGTTTCATCCTCCATAAACTCAAGAATCCATCCAAGGAAAATGAAGCCCTTCACCAATATTAATCCTCTCTGTGACTTTGTATTTGTAGAATGCTGGAAGCTCAGTTTGCTTTCTCACCAAACCAGACCAGTTTACAGCCACCTTATGCTGACCATTCGGAAAGCAAGCAGGGCAACAAAGATGGCGTCTCACCCAAGAGCCCGGCAGTGTTAGGAAAGGTAAGATCTCCTGGGCTAAGACATAGAGAATGAATACTTGATATCTACACCACAGAGGAACTTGGGTTTTCCTCAAGCAGTGCTAAAGAACAGGTTCACTTTATTGCTGGAGCTGCCGACACCTTCACAACCGCCCCCCCCCCCCCCCCCCCCCCACCTTGTTTTTGGACCAAAGGATCCAGAAAAAGAAGCCCTGTAAGCTTTAGGTATTATCTTAGTGGTGAATGTGGTCCACCATTCCAGTGGCCTCGGACCACATCAACATCATTACTTTGCTGAATAGAACCTGCCCAGTACATAGATGGATGAGGGTTGACTCGTTTCTCCTTTGTGTAATCTATTGGGTGGATTTCACTCCATCTTATTAGGGCCATTTCCATTGCCCCTCCTGTAGCTCATTTATACCGCTTGAGGACCCCTGTTGGTGTTTGGGGGGGAGGGGGGGGGCGCCAGGAAAGTTATCCTTTTACTTTACACCCCATGGGCAATGCTCAGGTAACTTCAAGGTAAACAAATCATTTTTTTGTATTTTTTTTAAATTGTAACATGGAAAAGTAGCAATCCTATGGGGAAAGTATCTTGTTCTGATCAGGTCTCCTAAAATTCTGAATTCTCTGATATGCAGATGGTGACTTTAGGGAACCAAGTCAAGGGCTGGCCCCGCCCCTCCCGTGTCCTTATTGGATAACTTCTAGTAACTTTACAAGTCTGTACAAATACATTCATGATATGTCACAATATACAGCAAGAGAGTCATTCGTATCATTAAAAAGTCAACTTTGAGTCCCAATCAGTGGTTTGCTGAGGAGATTCCATTGGTCTGCTGCAGGCAAAATCAAATGTTCTCAGGTTCTATTCTCTGCAATTTAAATGTGTGAATGTATTATGACCATTAGATGGCGCTAGAGAGCATACATCTTTTCTATGATATTCAGAGCCATCTAGCTGCCATTACAAGGTATTTTCCCCATTCTGTTTTTTTTTTTTTGTTAAAAAATACACACAATATATTGACAAAAGTATTGGGACGCCTGCCTTTACACGCACATGACCTTTAATGACATCCCAGTCTTAGTCCGGAGGGTTCAATATGGAGTTGGCTCCGCCCTTTGCAGCTATAACAGCTTCACCTCTTCTGGAAGGCCGTCCACAAGGTTTAGGAGGGTGTCTATGGGAATGTTTGACCATTCTTCCAGAAGAGCATTTGTGAGGTCATCCCAAAGGTGTTCTATGGGGTTGAGGTCAGGACTCTGTTCAGGCCAGTCAAGTTCCTCCACCCCAAATGACTTATTGGTAATTTAGTGGATAGGATTCTAGGATGGGAGGAGGGCATTTTGTTTCCAGTAATGGATTTACAATAACTGTAAGAAGTGATCTTGGTTCATTTTATTTTTTTTATTTTTTTGTAAATTAAGTTATATTTATATTAAATAAAAATGTATATTTTTGAATTACAGATGAACACTTTACAGCCGTCTCCCCAGGCAGGTCAGAAGCTCTCTGTATCTTGTACGACTTTCTCCAACACACCAACATCGGATTCCAAGCAGCTTCCATCCTACGAGGACGCGGTGAGACAGGTAAGACAATATCCTTTCACCCAATATAAGAAATAGTATGATTTATGGGAAGTGATGGTTACTTTAAATGTTTGAACTTCATATATATAAAAGTTATAGATAGAAATGTATTCCTCCAACATGTGCCGATGTTTCTTGGCCTGGAATCTCCTGTAACTGATCCAAAGCCTTCCGTCCTTCGTTATGGAACCCAATGATGTCATCTATAAGTTGTCCTCTTGGCTTGTAATCTATAAGTTGTCCTCTTGGCTTGTACTGGTCTTCTTCATTGCACAGAAAATGTGAAAAATTAAAAATAATGTATAAATATTGTAAAAAAAAAAAAGGGAATTAGGATGATTTAGAAAACCTGGACAATCCTAAATTCCTGAACGAGACCCTGTCACCAGCTTCCACAAACGAGGTAAATGGCCAGAAAAATCGGGTGGCTTACCAAATGACGGAGCGTATCAATCAGGCTAATGTCCAGGTCTGGTACCAACAGAGAGTCCTTCATCCAGACAGGAAGATAGTAAAGATAAGCATAAGATGGGTACAAATGTAGCCCAAACAAATCACAGGCAAATCCATGGCATGGCCAGCCATACAGAAGTCAACGACAGACAGACTTTTATCCGGGCCAATCAAAGGATCCCCAGCACTCAGTTTATCTATTCTTGATTAGGGTCCAGGTGTGCATTAAAAAGACCTAAACTGCAATTCTAATTAATGACCAGCAGATGGCAAAGACTCAACGCTGATCGATAAAAGTCTGTTATTTTAAAAAAAATTGACAGTTAGGTTTGGACCTCAAACACTGAATTGACACGCCTTTTCCACACCCAACAAGGATCCAAGGACTTCAGAACCTGAAAAGTCTCTGCCTTGGAACAAGTACCCTTATCGGGAGTTCTGCATCACTGGGATAAGTTCCTAACAAAATAGCATCCATCCACACACTGCCTCTTCATGTAATGAGCTCCTTTTTGTAAAAAAAATGGCTTCAGCTTGGTCTCCTACCCACGGGAGAACACCCTTCCTAATATGTTTCGTCCAGTAGGAGCTTAATCTTAGTTGTCCTACTGGACAAAATATGTTATGGGGGTTCTCCGGTGAGTAGGAGACCAAGCTGAAGCCACTATATGCCAAGTCAGTGTTGGGACAGGTGCCATTTTGTTGTAGTCCTCAATGTGTTGGACAAACCAGAATTTAGCCCAACCACCAACTGAAAATATTGTAGCCAGTCAGCCAGGATAACAGATTGGGGCATTTAAGCAGTATCAATTTTATTTGGTTTTTGGTGTCTACTGGGGAAGTTTTGACTCTTTTTTTCGGGCAAAACTTTCATTTTCCAAGATTCGGGAGTAGATTTTGATTTCGAGGGGAACCCCACATCAAAATATTTTAAAAAATGGCATGCCCCTACCCCCCCCCAGAATCCATACTAGTCCCTTAGGCCTAGATTGAATTTTCAAGGGGTAACTCAACGCCAATTTTTTTTTTAAATGGCATGGGGGCCCCCCCAAATCCATACTAGACCTTAGGTTCAAACCCCCTGCCCAAGCCATACCAGGCCACAGGCCCTCAATGTTGGGGGGGTGCACCTTGTCCAGATGTTGATAAGAACAAGAGACTCTTTGCCACAACCCTGGCTTGGTGGTTGTGGGAGTTGACTTATCGGAATCTGGAAGCCCCCTTTAACTAGGGGGCCCCAGATCCCAGCCCCTCCCCTCTACATAGTACCCCCTACTCATTCACCAAAAATATGCCAAAAGTCAATAAAAACACAAAGACAGTCCTTCATTAAAAAAATAAATAAAAACATGTCCGTCCCGTCCCCCCCCCCCCCCCCCGATGTATATCCAGCTACAATCACGATGAGTGCCGAGCTACACACAAAAAACCGTCACAAATGGAAAATTTCATGTCTATAAGTCAGACATTGTTGTCTAAACCTTGAACTCATCATGAATAAAATGTCTTACTCCACATTTTCCTCACTACAATATGTTCTTTCCACAGCAAGTCACAAGAAGCCAACAGATAGATGAACTTCTTGACGTTCTGATTGAAAGCGGAGGTAGGTCCACCATACAGACAATCTCAAAATTTCCAAATGTTTTTTGACACATTATTTATAATTATCATGAATAGATATATAATTATTTGATTACTTTAATCATTTTATTTCAGAAATGCCAGCAAATGCCAAAGATGAGCGGTCATGTGGGCAGAAGATGACTCAACTGGGCGTGCCAACGGGAAACACAAATCTATCTGCCCCGAATTCTCACCTCCCTTACGATAACTGCCCCAATAATGACAGCCACCTTGAAGTCTTACTGAATAGCCACAGTCCCATCGGGAGAGCCGCCGAAATGCCTCTGCTTAAGATCGGAAATGACGATGTGCACTTTGAACGTGTTCTGGAAGGATTCTCAGGCAAAGTGACTGAAGATATTCTCCCATCCAGAGAGATCTTAGAAACTTCTCTGTCTCCTATGGAGACCCAGATGTCACCATCGTCCACGGAAAGCACTGCCCTCCACCACTTAAGCTTTACCGAATCTCCTTGGGAGACCATGGAGTGGCTGGACCTGACCCCACCAAGCTCGGCCACAGGTTTGGGATCCCTTACTACTACTGGTCCCAGCATTTTCAACACTGATTTCCTAGATGTTAACGATCTCAACTTAAACAATGCAATGGACCTACACTTAGAACAGTGGTAAACTCCGTCATCAATTTTTTTATCTTTAGAGCCAAAAAAAAAAGCTTCAACGCAACGTGCCAAAGAATGGGTTCACCAAAGACCAGCCAAAGTCCAATGAAGACCTTTCTTTAGAAGTGTTACCTTTCTTTAGAAGTGTTACAAAATAAGCCTCGTGTCTTTGAGGTGGATCGGCCACCACAGCTGGACTTCCAATGACTCGAGTAGTGAACGGGATTGTTACATATCTATCAGTCTAAAACCACTTAGACATCAACAAAACTGCGCACCAAAAAAGGTTCAAACATAAAAAACATAAATTGATACCTGTGAGTTTTTAATGCTAAATTGCAATGGTAGTGGTTTTTAATTTTAAACCACAAACAAGGGCAAGAAGAGCTTCAAACAGAACATGTCCGCAATTAACTATAAGGCTGCATTCACACCTGAGCGGTTTTTACTGCAATTTTACCGCGATTTTGCCATGATTTTGTTTAGGTCACCAATGTAAAAGGCAGAAAAACGCCTGTAATCGGCCCCAAAGAAGCTCATGTTCTTTTTTTTTTTGAGCTGAGGGCATTTTTCAGGCGTTTTGCTTTAGGTGACAAAACGCTCAGATGTGAACAGGTGCCATTGAAATTCATGGGATTTTGCTTTTTGGGCGTTTTTCAGGCGTTTTATGAGCTGAAAACACTCAGGTGTGAATGCAGCCCAAGAGCTTACTTCCTCCCCCATACATCTGCTTTGGTGTGTAAGGTTGGGTTGACTCCTACCAGGAACTCAACACCTAATCTGATTTCACACCGATGATATAAAGGAATTTAATTTTTTTTCGGCAAGATGCCCATTTTATAGTTTTTTTTTTTAAGGTCTTATCTTTGGTACCAGCGCAACTGAGGGATTTTTAGCTTACAATTCGCTCTTAAACCCTTTATAATGTTATTTTTTTAGTCACTGGAAGTGCGATGTTGTACAGTCTTGAAACTCATTTTTTTTTGCTTTTTGTATATTTTTGTGCACAGAATATGATTCATTTCAATGCACAATTGATTTTTGTTCATTTCATCTTCATAGGATTTCACTTTTTTTTGACGGGGGGCTACAACCTTATCATTATTTTCGATTTTAAGCTTAACTCCTATCAGAAGTTTTAAAAAAAAATAACACCATTGAATGCAATTTTGTATTTATTAAAAAAAAATAATAATCCTAAAATGTATTTTTAAATACAACTTTTTAAATGCCTGAATTTGTTGACTCAATTTGACGGGGGCTACAACCTTATAATTATTTTTATGTTGCCCAAAAGATTCACTTTTAAGCTTAACCCTAAGCCGAAGTTAAAAAAAAAACATTTAATGGAATTTTATATTTATTTTAAAAAAAAATCCTATAACGTATTTTTTATTACGACTATTTAAATGCCTAAATTTGTTGACTCAATTTGACCAGGGCTGCAACCTTATCATTTTTTTTATGTTGGCCGAAAAATTCAATTTTAAGCTAAACACCAATCAGAAGTTTAAAAAAAAACACAATTGAATGCGATTTTGTATTTATTTAAAAAAAAATCAATATAATTAATAATAATATGATGTATTTTTAAATACAACTGATTAAATCCCTGAATTTGTTGACCTCATTTGACGGGGGCTACAACCTTATCATTATTTTATGTTGGTCCTAAGATCTGATTTTAAGCTTAACTCCAATCAGGAGTTTAAAAAAAAATCACTGAATGCAACTTTGTATTTATTAAAAAAAAATCCTATAATGTATTTTTTTTTCATTTTGCATAGAGTAAAGGAGGGTTATAACCCCTCTCAGATTTTTTTTTTTTTCGCCATCTGTGTCCCATCTTAGAGATTTCCCTTCACTTCCTGTCCCATAACCAAACAGGAAGTGAGAGGGAATCTCTTGGGGACCCCCAAGGTCGCCAGAACTATTGTCCTCATTGGAAGATTTCCCCTTTATTACTTTTTTGGGGACAACCCAAAATTTGGGGTTTTCTTTCACCTTCAATGATAACAGTAAACGGGACAAATAGAACGGGGGCTCAGACAGCTAAAAAACTGACAGGGGGTCTAATCCATCTTCGCTCTATCCAAAATTTAAAAAAAAAAAAAGTTTGTTATACTTTAATATTTGAATGGTGTACTTAGCGGTTGGCTTGGAGTTAAGTTTCCTCTGGGGAAAAAAAATTAAAAAATCTTAAGGTGAATAAACTGTTGACCAAGAACAGCAAGGTTACAGCTTTCTGCATTCAAATTATAAAAAAAATTTAAAAAAATGTAATTTTCAAAAAGGAAAATTCCACGTTTGTTATGTTATGTTTTGTATCCCCCTTTTTTCTTTTTAAAAAAGAAAAAAAAAGAAAGAAAAAAGGGATACAAGACATAACATGACAAACGAGGAATTGTCCATTTTGAAATTTTTGAAAATTGAAAAAAAAAGATTCTATACTTTTGATTCTGAAAACTGTAACATTGCTGTTGTTGGTCAACAGTTTATTCACTTTAAGATTTTTTTTTTCACATTCTATTTTTTTTTTTTTTTAAAAAGAAAGAAAGCTGAGCAGAAACCACAATATTGTGCTAGTAAATTAAAGATCTCAGAATTCAGCTCTTCATAAATAACAGAACATGAGATCCTGAAATGATACGAAGAACAATGTAAATGATTTATGTAAATAGACTTTTGTGTGTTTTTTCTTTTTTGTTTTTTTTTCTGGACTTTGTAAAATATAATAAAATGGAAGTGCTCAGTGTAGTCCAATGGCCGGGCTACAACCAGGACTGTACAGACGTCTCCCTTTGTTTTGGGGTTGATAACTATGTTTAAAAAAAAAAATCACTTTTGTATTATTTTGCTACTGGAAGACGACACACTAATAATTCTCTCTTTTTGTTACCCTGATAAAGTATTTCGGTAATTATAAAAGGGTTAACAGAAATGTTGTACGTCAAATGAAACTGTACATTATAAAAAAAAAAAAATCTGCACCCATTTGTAGCTTCTACACTGTATATAAGATCTCCAGTTGTTTTTAAAGGCCATTCAAAATACAGGAAGTGTTTATATATAAAAAAAATTGTGATGTTCACCAGACTAACGGACTACATCGCCGCATGCTGTATATAGGTAGAAATAGGGTTTTTTTATGTTGAAAAGCACCAATATTTTGTACAAAGATTCACCATGCACTGCTAATATAGAGAACGAGTGTCACCAAAAGTGTCTAAAATTGTATTTTTGACAGTTAAAAAAAAGCCATTCCATACAGAGATAAAAGTAGCACTTTATGCCAGCATCAAATTTTACATTTATTTGTTGTTTAAAAAAAATTTCCCTTTCGTTTGCAACTTATTCTAATTCTTGAGTCATTTACTAAGGCACCCAAAAACCCTATGCTTCCTTTATAAACACTTAAAAGGCCAAAAACATACATTTGCATTAGGAAAAAACTTTAAATCGTTTTTTTAAAAGGCAAAAAAATATACATTTGCATTAAGAAAAAAACATTAAATCATTTTTTTTAAAAGGACAAAAACTTCAAATTGTTTTTTTTTTTAAAGGCCAAAAATATATATTTTCATTAAGAAAAAAACGTTAAATAATTTTTTTTTAATAGGCTGAAAACCTACATTTGCATTAAGAAAAAACTTTAAATCATTTTTTTTAAAAGGACTAAAACTTCAAATTTTTTTTTTTTTAAAGGCCAAAAAATATATATTTGCATTAAGAAGAAAATGTTAAGTATTTTTTTTAAAAGGCCAAAAACCTACATTTGCATTAAGAACAAACTTTAATTCGTTTTTTTTTCTTTAAAAGGACAAAAACTTCAAATTGTTTTTTTTTTTTTTTTTTAAAAGGCCAAAAACATACATTTGCATTAAGAAAAAACTTGAAATCATTTTTTTTAAAAGGCCAAAAACATACATTTGCATTAAGAAAAAAACATTAAATATTGTTTTACTTTGTCTTAAAAGGTTTGTCTCATATGTATGAAATTTAAGACAAAAAGTACAAGAAAAAAAGAAAAACAAAATGAAGGTCTTTAATATTATTTTTAGTATAACATATAAATTCCACACAATTATGAAATGGTAGCTTTTATATACAGAGAAAAAATACACTGTGTGTGTATATATATATATATATATATATATATATATATATATATATATATATATATATATATATATATATATATGTGTATACTTTTTTCTTTTCTTTTTTTACAAGCGTGTGTGTGGTGAAGCAACATTAACTGTCATTTATCATTTTCTTCTGTCCATTGTAAGTACTTAAAAAAAATATATATATAATCAGCAAACAGTTGATGCGATTTATGTTCCCACTTTCAACATTGATATTCAAACCTATTTTGGGAAATTTTCTTGACAAAACAGGACTTGATCTGTGAACAATACGTCTGTTTAACTATCTTTTTTTTTTTAATTTTTTATATATATATATATATCTATAGATATATCTATAGATATATCTATAGATATATATATATTAAAAAAAAAATTCTAGTTACAGCCATTTTACTTGCCAAACAAGTGGGACCTTAATTTAAAGTAGTATTATTTTAAGTTTCTTAATATATTTTACAGTAATGAAAATGAGATGTTTAAAAGTTGAATACTATTATTAAAAATCACTAATCCAAAAATATGTCGCTAACGTATCCCAGGTACCAAGATTTCTATTTATTGGATTGAGTTCAGTGATTATATTCCGGTGTGCCGTGTACTATAGACCATCCCTCATACCACATTTAAATAAATAAGAAAAATAGAAGAAACCAAGAGGACAAATGAAATGTTTTAGCTATCAGGTTATCACTGGAATAAAAGCTAATTGGGGACCAAGTCCATCTTGGATGCGATTGGACGAGCTCAGGATTGTAAAGCCACATCATTCCCTTTAGTTCAGTTTAGCCTATTCCACAAAAATTACAAATATAAAAAATGAAAAAATACGATTCAAAATGAAAAAAAAATATTTGTGCTTACCTTCCTTAATACAACGGCATGCAAATGTATAACCATGCAGGCTATTTAATCAAGAGAAGCACATGTGCCACTGAAAAATAAAATGTACAATTTTTTTTTTTTTTTTTTTTATTTAAGAAGAAAACGATTTTATATTTGTATTTTTTTATCCCAAAAAAATGGTTAAACAAAAATTCAGCATGTCCCACCTTTAAAAATAAAACACATAGGGCTTGTCCGCAGTTTGTTTCTTATTTTTATTTTAATACACATTTTGTTTCATTACTGAACCAGCAATAGTGCATTGATGTAATAAAAAATAATTATGGCCTATTTTTTATTCTATTTATTTTTTTATCATATGTCAAGTAAATAAAAAATGTCAAAGTATGTCAACATTTTTTTATTTATTTTTATTTTGAATAAAATAAATAAATATGATGATTGTCCAATGAGATGGTGCACAGAGAGCACATGACAATTCACTCATATGAGACATACAACATTTCATACATTTGTTGGGGGCCTAAAATAAGATTTTTTTTTTTATTTAGCTAAGCACAACCATTTGTCTTGTACATTTTTTTCTTATTATTTTTGTGGTTATCTGTCATTTATAGATGAATAATTATTTTATATCAATTTTAAAAATTGCGTGCCTTCACTTTTCTGTGTTATGAGCAACGACATGCAATGCAAAGGTACTAAATACTGTATTTTATTGTAAAGAGGAAAAGCATGGAAGAAAAAAATAAAAGAAAAGAAAAAAATAACTCACGTATATATTTTTGTCCTTGTGGCCAGTCACATGCAAGTGTTTTCATATGAATTATAGGGGGATTTGTTTCTATTTTTGCCTTAATCTTTAATGGGAATTTAAAAAAAAAAATATGCAACTTTCTATTATTGAAAAAAAAGTCTTTGTATATTTTTCCAGTTTTTGAAAAATTTAAATCGTGTAAAATATGTTATGCCCTTTTTTTGTGCAAAAAAAAAAAAAAAATCTACCATATTGTTTTGAATAAAAAAAAAAAAAAAAAAAAGTGTCTAAATTCTTTTCTTCACGAGATGCACGGCCGAGGGTTGGACGCCAGGAGGGAGCGAATTATCCAAAAAAAGAAGAGATTATTGGGGTGGAGGATCTCAAATCTCAATGTGATTAAGCCAAGAATTCACAATCGATCGGCCCCTTACAGTAAAGACCCCTTTCACACCGGGCCGGTGCCGGCACTACCAATAAAGCCGTTAAAAAGGGGTTAAAGGCGCCCGCTTAGCGCTGCTTTCAAATCGCTTTTAAGGCGCCCGTTCATTTCAATGGACAGGGGCAGGGGGAGGAGCTCTGTATACACCCCTCCCCCACCGCACCAAAGACGCCCCATGCAGGACTTTTTTTCCTGTCCTGGAAGCGCACCGCCCCGGTGTGACCGCACCCAGACTTTCACCTTCGGGTGCAGAAGAGGCCGTATACAGGCCGTATACAGGCGCTAAAGAGCCTCGGTGTGAAAGGGGTCTGAAGATCCCCCAGTCTGTCCCCTCGAAGGCGGCGTTCACACCGCAGCGCAGCGCCTTTCAGCATGTTTTTTGCGACTTGCGCCCTTTCTTTTACAGCGTTTTTGAGCTTTGGTGTTTTTTTTTTATCAGCCAATAGAGAAAACGATCACCTGTTGCATCGGTTTTTTGTTTTTTTTTCTAGGCATTTCAGCTTTTTTTTAGCTTCTGCTTTTATTTCTTTTTGTATTATTATTATTAATTTTTTTTTGTTAGGGTTAGGGGTGAGAATTAAGGGTAGAATTAGGGGTTAGAGTTATTATTTGTTTTGTTAGGACGTTAATAATACTACTACTAATAATAATAATAATAAATGAATAAATAAATGTAAAACAAATACACAAATAAAGAAAAATAATCATAAATAATTAATAATAAATACATTCAATAAATGAATACTCAGGAATAATAAATAAATAAATAACCTCTAACCCTTAAAAAAAAAAAAAAATAAAAAAAAAAAAAAATAGCTACACACCATAACACACAATAAATAAATACATTATTAGTATTATTATTATAGTAATGTATCTATTTTTTTGCGGTTGGGTATTTATGTATTATTATTTTTTTATTAATAAACTTTGTTAAACTTTTTTTTTATCTTAAAGCAAAAGATATATATATATCTTCTTTTACTCTTTTGCTTTTAAAGGTAGAGGAGAGATTTGGGGGGGGGGGGTGTGTCTTATAGATCCCCAGGTCTCTCCATAAAGAGGACCTGTCATTTCGAGGGGCGGTGTCTTATAGATCCCCAGGTCTCTCCATAAAGAGGACCTGTCATTTCGAGGGGGGTGTCTTATAGATCCCCAGGTCTCTCCATAAAGAGGACCTGTCATATCGAGGGAGGGGGTGTCTTATAGATCCCCAGGTCTCTCCATAAAGAGGACCTGTCATATCGAGGGAGGGGGTGTCTTATAGATCCCCAGGTCTCTCCATAAAGAGGACCTGTCATATCAAGGGGGGTGGGTCTTATAGATCCCCAGGTCTCTCCATATAGAGGACCTGTCATATCGAGGGGGGTGTCTTATAGATCCCCAGGTCTCTCCATAAAGAGGACCTGTCATATCGAGGGAGGGGGTGTTTTATAGATCCCCAGGTCCCTCCATAAAGAGGACCTTTCATATTGAGGGAGGGGGTGTCTTATAGATCCCCAGGTCTCTCCATAAAGAGGACCTGTCATATCAAGGGGGGTGTCTTATAGATCCCCAGGTCTCTCCATAAAGAGGACCTGTCATATCGAGGGGGGGTGTCCTATAGATCCCCAGGTCTCTCCATAAAGAGGACCTGTCATATCGAGGGAGGGGGGTGTCTTATAGATCCCCATGTCTCTCCATAAAGAGGACCTGTCATATCGATGGGGGGTGTCTTATAGATCCCCAGGTCTCTCCATAAAGAGGACCTGTCATATCGGGGGGGTGTCTTATAGATCCCCAGGTCTCTCCATAAAGAGGACCTTTCATATCGAGGGGGGGGGGTGTCTTATAGATCCCCATGTCTCTCCATACAGAGGACCTTTCATATCGAGGGAGGGGGTGTCTTATAGATCCCCAGGTCTCTCCATAAAGAGGACCTGTCATATCGAGGGGGTGTCTTATAGATCCCCAGGTCTCTCCATAAAGAGGGCCTGTCATGCTGTATTGTTATTGTGAGAGCAATAAACGTGATTGAAGATTATTGTTTTTTAGAGGGACGGTGTAAGAATTAAAAAAGGTAATAAAATGAATTCAAATTTTTTTTCCTTTTTAAAGAGCCCCACCCCCCCCCCGTGCTCCCCCCGTGGTCCGCCCCTGTGCTCCGCCCCCCCATGCTCCCCCCGTGCTCTGACCCCCGGTGCTCCGCCCCCCGTGCTCCGCCCCCTGAGCTCCGCCCCCATGCTTGCACGTAGTAATGAACGCATGCACAGGTCACGCCCACATATGTAAACGTTGTTCGCACCACACGGGGGATATCACGGCGGATGTCAGATCGATAATTCTATCACCAGATCTCCTCTGTGAGTCACATTGGCCGTCCGCTCAGCACAATCCGTTCGCTCTGCGGGGGGGGAGGGGATCGATCCGCTGATCTCTGCTGAGCGGGAGGATGACCGGTCTGTCTCCGCTGTGCTCTCCTCTATGGGGAGATCGAATGAAAACGGATCACCCGTCCATCCGATCCGCCAGACGGATGAAAATACGGGGCCCTATCCACCTGGATTTCACGGATCGGGTGTCAGAGGACACGCCCCCCGCCGCCAACCTCCGATCCACAGAGGTGAACAGAGCGTCCAATCGGGTCCACCTGAAAAACTGACAGACCTGATTGGACCGCCTGTGTGGAAGGGGCGGAACTCCAAACTTGGTGACCTGTAGAAATGTTTAAAGCGTCACCTATGGAGAATTCTAAGGATTGTAGTTTGCCGCCATTCCACTAGCGGGCGCAAATTTAAAGGGTGACATGTTAGGTATCTACTTACTCGGCGTGACATCATCTTTTATAGTATATATCAGGGATATGCAATTATCGGACCTCCAGCTATTGCAGAACTACAAGTCCCATCATTCCTCTGCCTCTGGGTGTCATGCTTGTGGCTGTCAAAGTCTTGCTATGCATCATGGGACTTGTAGTTCTGCAACAGCTGGAGGTCCTCTAATTGCATATCCCTGATATATATTATATTATATTTATAGTATATTATGTTATATTTACAGTATAGATAATATATAAACATATACATTATGTTTTTTATTATTATTATTATTCATTAAAGAGTATTTTTTTAAAAATTGCGTTAGAAAGACCGCTGTGCAAAAACCATGTGACTTAAAAAATTGCAACAACCGCCATTTTATTCTCTGGGTTCTCTGATAAAAAATATATATAATGTTCAGGGAGTTCTAAGTAATTTTCTAGCAAAAAACACCAATTTTTACTAATCAAAGAATGTCAGAAAGTGGCTAAGAGAATAATTTGTAGATTCCACTTACAAGGAGACCTCTATTTATAATGGAGAATCTTCACTGCCTTTACAGTAAAGAATCCACAATCTGATTATTCTTACAGCCAACAATCGTTTATTATAATCTGACGATCCTTTAAGAAGCCGTTCCCTCACAAGGAGTCCTCAGATCCTGTACTACAGAGAACCTTCACCCCACACGTCTGCCGTTCCTTTCATTCCAACCTGACAAATTCTTCGTTACTCAGAAATTTAGACGTATCCGATTCCCCAAATTACAATAATAATGAATTTATATGAATCAAACTTTCAGACACAATTCCAATTTGAATACTTTTCAAATCAAATTCCAATTTCTGAAGAGAATAAAATAGAATAGAAAATAAAGGAATAGAATAGAATATAATAGAAAGCAAAAGAATATAATATAAAAGGGTAAACAGAACAGAATACTAAATTAAAATTATATATATACAAAAGGACATAATAGAAAACAAAAGAATAGAGTAAAACAGAATAGAAAATAAAAGAACAGGATAACATAGAAAATGAAATAAAGGAATAGAATAAAATAGAATAGAATCTAAAATTATATAACTGTTTTCAGACATTCTAATTTCGAATAGAATAAATTTGAATTTGAATAGAAAGGAAAAGAATATAATATAATATAAGAGGGTAAACAGAACAGAATACAAAATAAAAAAAATAGGAGAAAAAGGGACAAAATAGAAAATAATAGAAATAAAGGAATAGAACAAAAAATAGAATTGAATAAAATAGAATATAACCATCTTCTGAAATTCTCATTTTGAATAAAATAAATTTGAATTCAAATAAAATAGAAAAGAATAGAATAAAATAGAACAAAAAATAGAATACAGTAGAAAGAATATACAATTATGTAACTGTTTTCAGAAATTCTAATTTCGAATAGAATAAATTTGAATTGGCATAGAAAGGAAAAGAACAGAATAGAAAAGAAAAAATAAAATAGAAAAAACAATAATAGTCTGACTTACAAATAAAATAAATTTGACTTCAAATGGAATTTGAAAAAAATTCAAATTGATTTGAGTTAGAATAAATGAAACAAATTCCGAAAACAAATGAAACAAATTTATGTAAATGATGAATCGAAAGGAAACACATTTTTTCGTTCTGCACTTCTCTCTGACCGCGCCTTACAGTAAAGAAGGATTCCACTTACAG
The DNA here is from genome assembly GCA_037952835.1 of Lithobates septentrionalis. Classification (NCBI taxonomy): domain Eukaryota; kingdom Metazoa; phylum Chordata; class Amphibia; order Anura; family Ranidae; genus Lithobates; species Lithobates septentrionalis. The sequence continues at coordinate 94,985 of JBBDGP010000943.1, read as the reverse complement.
TAGAGAATCCTCTGACTGCTCTAACTGTGAAGAATCCACAACACGACTTCCTGTAAAGAATCTCCAGCAAGTAAAGAATCTGCAGCACATTCAGTCTGGTGATATAATGTGAGGGCAGCTTGTTAATGATTGTCCATAAATTTGGGGTTTTTAATGCTCATCTGCTGGTTAGTATTCTGCTACTCAAGCCCATCCCCCGCCCGCTTCCAGCTCCGAGGATTTTTTTTTTTAAACTCTGCTGACGTAAATGAAATAAAAATCGCGGAGAGAATGCGCCTAATGATGCCATCAATTTCTTCCATTTTTCCGAGGCGTGCAGCATGGCTATTGTCAGTGTGCTTATCCTGCCGCTCCGCCAGTGTACACACATCATAACATAAAGGATGATTCACCGCGCATGGCACCACTTGGCAGAGCGACAGGAAAATAACGCGTTCCGTCCTGACGTCTGGAACCTGTCATCTGCCACCCGAGACTTTTATTTTTTATTCAAAAAGTGAGGGACATCCAAATCTGACACACACAAAAACCATCAAATAGGAAAACGGGATACAAAGCCGACGATGTCCCTGATTGGTCACTCCGTCTCCTGCTTGACAGTTTGCAGGTACAGCAAAAAATAAAAAAATGAAAAACATTCCTTGAATCCAATTTTTTTCATTAAAATTTTTTTTTTTTTTGAGTACAGTGATTCTTTAGACCTCATTCGCATATTTGCTATATATATATCTATATATTATATAAATTATATATAAATTACATCATACTTTACAGAATATATTAGATAAAAATAGAGAGTGCTGCGCAAATAAAAATCCATAAACGACTAATAAAATTATAGTGTGGTAGCAGAATAGAAGAGCAGGAACCACTGGTGACAATAAGTATCTGGATGGTGACTTTATCCCTCCACCGCTCTAAGATGGCCCCTCACCTCAGATATTCGACCTGAAACAGGTCACACCGCTTAAAGGATTGTATGGATCAATCTGTATGATGCTCCTTCACCTCCTTCAGCTCACAATACTCAATGTAAGGTAGATGATGAATATAAAATAGAAAACAACAAACCATAGTGTTCTCCGTATGTAATTTATTAAAATTGATGAAGACTAAAAAGACATCAGTATCACTCACATGAAACCGGCACTCCGATCCGAGTGCCGGCCAGCGGGCTTGCGATCGTGTCTGTCGGATGACCGCGGGTGACGTCACACGCTCCTAACCCCCGTACGCGTTACGTCCTATGGGCGGGACTTCATCGGCGTGGGGCGGGATGTGCAGTGACGGCCCGCATTGTTATTATTCTACTCCATGGTGACGGCGGCACCAATCAAAAGGGCAGGAGCAGTAATCTGGAGGTCAAGCGCCTCCCTATCATTACTTAGTAGCTATTGGTTCCTATTACCCTTTACTCCTAACGAAATTTACACAGATCAAAACCGCCAGTAGTAGACAAACATAAACTATATAATATATAGAGATGATTAATTGCAATATCCAAATGGCATATATCCTCATGCATGGCAAACATTCTAGGTCTATATATCAGAGTGTTTTAAAACATATTAATTGAATACGCATAGATTACTGCTGCAAAGTCGCATGCCAAAAAGGTCGCACAATAAGCCGCATATTGTATACAGATGATTGCTTATAATACCCGAATGGCATGTATCACCATGTACAGCAAACATTCTAAATCTTCAAATCAGAGTATTTAAGACATAAAAAAATGATATTAATCAAATACGCATTAACTAATGCTGCAAAATCGCATGTAAAAAAGTCGCATATTAAAACCCCATACACAATATGTATGAGTAATATCAAAAAAGGAAAGACATCAACCCACGGGCATCAGTCAGACACGATCACATGTACAGTGTTAAAAATTAAAATTGAAAATATTAATAACATCATCTATTAGAAATAAAACAATTTCAATCAAAATCAACGTTCATTCCAAAGGGGGAGAGAACTTTGGTCTCATAGATCCAGAATGATTCCCTACGGCTGAGCTGTCTGATATAATGACCACCCCTCCAGTGTCGCGGCACCTTTTCTATCCCCCAAAATTTAAGGCATTTGGGGTCTTTTTGATGAAAAAGGCGAAAATGCCTAGACACACTGTGGGTCTTTACCCCCCGCTTGATGTTGCTAATATGTTCTCCAATTCTTACATGGAGTGCTCTTTCAGAATATATTAGAAATTAAATTATTTATTATAGGACAATTTGTTAAATTGTAATCCTTTTGCTGCATTTTTTTTATATTTTGCACAAACATTAATCACCAATATTATTCCTTTATTCCAAATGTTACAATTTTTAAAAACTTTATTTTAGAATTATTTATTACAGGACATTGTTAAGTGTACGGAATCATTTGAATCCTTTTGCTTTATTTTTAATTTTATTTCCGTTAGGAGAACCTTCTTACATTGACAGGTCTAATCTGTGTACCACATGAGCACCTACTGTAGTGTCTGTGTATACTCCATATATACCCCCCATATATACTATATACACCCTCTATATACTCCATATATACCCCCCATATATACTATATACACCCTCTATATACTCCATATATACCCCCCATATATACTATATACACTCTCTATATACTCCATATATACTATATACACTCTCTATATACTCCATATATACCCCCCATATATACTATATACACTCTCTATATACTCCATATATACCCCCATATATGCTATATACACTCTCTATATACTCCATATATACTATATACACTCTCTATATACTCCATATATACTATATACACTCTCTATATACTCCATATATACCCCCCATATATACTATATACACTCTCTATATACTCCATATATACCCCCCATATATACTATATACACCCTCTGTATACTCCATATATACCCCCCATATATACTATATACACTCTCTATATACTCCATATATACCCCCATATATACTATATACACTCTCTATATACTCCATATATACCCCCATATATACTATATACACTCTCTATATACTCCATATATACCCCCATATATACTATATACACCCTCTATATACTCCATATATACCCCCCATATATACTATATACACTCTCTATATACTCCATATATACCCCCCATATATACTATATACACTCTCTATATACTCCATATATACCCCCCATATATACTATATACACCCTCTATATACTCCATATATACCCCCCATATATACTATATACACTCTCTATATACTCCATATATACCCCCCATATATACTATATACACTCTCTATATACTCCATATATACCCCCATATATACTATATACACTCTCTATATACTCCATATATACCCCCATATATACTATATACACCCTCTATATACTCCATATATACCCCCCATATATACTATATACACTCTCTATATACTCCATATATACCCCCCATATATACTATATACACTCTCTATATACTCCATATATACCCCCCATATATACTATATACACCCTCTATATACTCCATATATACCCCCCATATATACTATATACACTCTCTATATACTCCATATATACCCCCCATATATACTATATACACCCTCTATATACTCCATATATACCCCCATATATACTATATACACTCTCTATATACTCCATATATACCCCCCATATATACTATATACACTCTCTATATACTCCATATATACCCCCATATATACTATATACACTCTCTATATACTCCATATATACCCCCATATATACTATATACACCCTCTATATACTCCATATATACCCCCCATATATACTATATACACTCTCTATATACTCCATATATACCCCCATATATACTATATACACTCTCTATATACTCCATATATACCCCCATATATACTATATACACCCTCTATATACTCCATATATACCCCCCATATATACTATATACACTCTCTATATACTCCATATATACCCCCCATATATACTATATACACCCTCTATATACTCCATATATACCCCCCATATATACTATATACACTCTCTATATACTCCATATATACCCCCATATATACTATATACACTCTCTATATACTCCATATATACCCCCATATATACTATATACACTCTCTATATACTCCATATATACCCCCCATATATACTATATACACTCTCTATATACTCCATATATACCCCCCATATATACTATATACACTCTCTATATACTCCATATATACCCCCATATATACTATATACACTCTCTATATACTCCATATATACCCCCCATATATACTATATACACTCTCTATATACTCCATATATACCCCCATATATACTATATACACTCTCTATATACTCCATATATACCCCCATATATACTATATACACTCTCTATATACTCCATATATACCCCCATATATACTATATACACTCTCTATATACTCCATATATACCCCCCATATATACTATATACACCCTCTATATACTCCATATATACCCCCCATATATACTATATACACTCTCTATATACTCCATATATACCCCCCATATATACTATATACACTCTCTATATACTTCATATATACCCCCATATATACTATATACACTCTCTATATACTCCATATATACCCCCCATATATACTATATACACTCTCTATATACTCCATATATACCCCCCATATATACTATATACACTCTCTATATACTCCATATATACTATATACACTCTCTATATACTCCATATATACCCCCCATATATACTATATACACTCTCTATATACTCCATATATACCCCCCATATATACTATATACACTCTCTATATACTCCATATATACCCCCCATATATACTATATACACTCTCTATATACTCCATATATACTATATACACTCTATATATACTCCATATATACCCCCCATATATACTATATACACTCTCTATATACTCCATATATACCCCCCATATATACTATATACACTCTCTATATACTCCATATATATACCACATGAGGACCTACTGTAGTGTCTGTGGGGGGGAGAATTATTGTTGGTTGGTTGGGGATCAAATACTTATTTTACTCCATTTATAACATTTGTATTGTGTGATTTTTCTGGATTTTTGGTTGATATTCTGTCTCTATCATATAAAATACACCTATGATAAAAATTATAGACCCTTCATTTCTATGTAAGGGGGCAAAACTTACACAATCTGCAGGAGAGACGATCGTTATTTTCCCCGCTGTATATACAGTATGTGACAAAAGTAAGTACACCCCTCAGTGACATTTGTGTAAATCTTTTCTTCTCTCTTTACATGTGACAACACTGAAGAAATGACACTTGTCTACAATGTAAAGTAGTGAGTGTACAGCTTGTATAACAGTGTAAATTTGCTGTCCTCTCAAAATAACTCAACACACAGCCATTAATGTCTAAACCGCTGGCAACAAAAGTCAGTACACCCCTAAGTGAAAATCTCCAAATTGGGCCCAATTAGCCATTTTCCCTCCCCGGTGTCATGTGACTCGTTAGTATTACAAGGTCTCAGGTGTGAATGGGGAGCAGGTGTGTTAAATTTGGTGTTATCGCTCTCACTCTCTCATACTGGTCACTGGAAGTACAACATGGCACCTCATGGCAAAGAACTCTCTGAGGATCTGAATAAAGAATTGTTGCTCTACATAAAGATGGCCTAGGCTATAAGAAGATTGCCAAGACCCTGAAACTGAGCTGCAGCACGGTGGCCAAGACCATACAGCGGTATAACAGGACAGGTTCCACTCAGAACAGGCCTCGCCATGGTCCACCAAAGAAGTTGAGGTCACGTGATCAGCGTCATATCCAGAGGTTGTCTTTGGGAAATAGACATATGAGTGCTGCCAGCATTGCTCCAGAGGTTGTAGGGGTGGGGGGTCAGCCTGTCAGTGCTCAGACCATACGCCGCACACTGGATCAAATTGGTCTGCATGGCTGTCATCCCAGAAGGAAGCCTCTTCTAAAGATGATGCACAAGAAAGTCCACAAACAGTTTGCTGAAGACAAGCAGACTAAGGAGATGGATTACTGGAACCATGTCCTGTGGTCTGATGAGAACAAGATAAAGGTATTTGGTTCAGATGGTGAGAAGCGTGTGTGGGGGCAACCAGGTGAGGAGGACAAAGACAAGTGTGTCTTGTCTACAGTCAGGCATGGTGGTGGGAGTGTCATGGTCTGGGGCTGCATGAGTGCTGCCGGCACTGGGGGGCTACAGATCATTGAGGGAACCATGAATGCCAACATGTACTGTGACCTACTGAAGCAGAGCATGATCCCCTCCCTTCAGAGACTGGACCGCAGGGCAGTATTCCAACATGATAACCACCCCAAACACACCTCCAAGACCACCACTGCCTTGCTAAAGAAGCTGAGGGTAAAGGTGATGGACTGGCCAAGCATGTCTCCAGACCTAAACCCTATTGATCATCTGTGGGACATCCTCAAACAGAAGGTGGAGGAGCGCAAGGTCTCTAACATCCACCAGCTCCGTGATGTCATCATGGAGGAGGGGAAGAGGACTCCAGTGACAACCTGTGAAGCTCTGGTGACCTCCATGCCCAAGAGGGTTAAGGCAGTGCTGGAAAATAATGGTGGCCACACAAAATATTGACACTTTGGGCCCAATTTGGAGATTTTCACTTAGGGGTGTACTGACTTTTGTATATATACATGGTTTATATAATATGTAATATTACAATGTACTATACAGTATATAATGATATCATTATTTATTGTCGGACATTTTGTAATGTATGGAATGATTTCAGTCCCTCCCGTCTTCCGGGACAACCAAATTCAACACACGAAAAACACTAAACAGGAAAACGGACACAAAGATTGGAGACTTCATATCGGGATAAATATGAGGTAGAAAGCCGCGTGCGCGGGACAACGCTATCTACAACAAGCAATAAAATTAGAATTCTCTCTACAAATAGACGTGTGACGAATGGGATGTAACATACTAAGTCCGTGTTTATATAACATGATACATAAATGTCAGGAGCACGACTGCTCTCCATCCACCCCTCCCCCTCCCCCCATCTGCACTTCTTCAGCTCGCTGTGTTTTGTTTAGGAATGAAAGCAGAGAACAGTGACGGGCGAAACGCGGCGAACTACAAAACAGCCGGCGACTTTTTCCTGTCTTTTTTCTCTGTTTTATTATGTGGCACATTAGCGGGCATCGTCCTTCTCACTGCTACAGACCACACATATGGCAGACATGTCTGTGTCATGTACATCGCCGCCACCGCCTGCCGCACAAATGATCTACAGATATATATACACTATATTACCAAAAGTATTGGGACGCCTGCCTTTACATATATATATATATACACTATACACCCCCCCATCCTCCTCTATACATGCACTATATTACCAAAAGTATTGGTCCCCCCCCCTTTACACACACATGACCTTTAATGACCCCCCAGTCTTAGTCCGGAGGGGTCAATATTGAGTTGGCTCCGCCCTTTGCAGCTATAACAGCTTCACCTCTTCTGGGAAGGCCGTCCACAAGGTTTAGGAGGGTGTCTATGGGAATGTTTGACCATTCTTCCAGAAGAGCATTTGTGAGGTCAGGCACTGATGTTGGATGAGAAGGCCTGGCTCGTAGTCTCTGCTCTAATTCATCCCAAAGGTGTTCTATCGGGTTGAGGTCAGGACTCTGTGCAGGTCAATCAAGTTCCTCCACCCCAAACTCGCTCATCCATGTCTTTATGGACCTTGCTTTGTGCACTGGTGGGCAGTCATGTTGGAACAGGAAGGGGCCGTCCCCAAACTCCTCCCACAAAGTTGGGAGCATGAAATTGTCCAAAATGTTTTGGTATGCCGACGCCTTAAGAGTTCCCTTCACTGGAACTAAGGGGCCAAACCCAACCCCTGAAAAACACCCCCACACCATAATCCCCTATCCCCCACACCATACCCCACATAATCCCCCCCACACACCATAATCCCCCCTCCCCCCCCCACATAATCCCCCCCTCCCCCCACACCATAATCCCCCCCCCCCACACCATAATCCCCCCTCCACCCCCCCACACCACAATCCCTCTCCCCCCACACCATAATCCCCCCCCCCACCCACACCATAATCCCCCCCTCCACACCATAATCCCCCACCCCCACACCATAATCCCCCCCACACACCATAATCCCCCCCCCCACACACCATAATCCCCCCTCCCCCCCCCACCATAATCCCCCCTCCACCCCCCCACACCATAATCCCCCCTCCCCCCCCACACCATAATCCCCCCTCCACCCCCCACCACAATCCCTCCTCCCCCACACCATAATCCTCCCCCACACCATAATCCCCCCCCACACACCATAATCCCCCCTCCCCCCACACCATAATACTCCTCCCCCCACACCATAATCCCCCCCCACACACCATAATCCCCCCTCCCCCCACACCATAATCCCCCACACACCATAATCCCCCCTCCCCCCCACCATAATCCCCCCTCCACCCCCCCACACCATAATCCCCCCTCCACCCCCCCACACCATAATCCCCCCCCACACACCACAATCCCTCCTCCCCCCACACCATAATCCCCCCTCCACACCATAATTCCCCCTCCCCCCACACCATAATCCTCCTCCCCCACACCATAATCCTCCTCCCCCCACACCACAATCCCCCCTCCACACCATAATTCCCCCTCCCCCCACACCATAATCCTCCTCCCCCCACACCATAATCCTCCTCCCCCCACACCATAATCCCCCCTCCACACCATAATCCCCCCTCCCCCCCACACCATAATCCTCCCCCCACACCATAATCCTCCCTCCCCCACACCATAATCCTCCTCCCCCCACATCATAATCCTCCTCCCCCCACACCATAATCCCCCCTCCCCCCACACCATAATCCCCCCTCCCCCACACCATAATCCCCCCTCCACACCATAATTCCCCCTCCCCCCACACCATAATCCTCCTCCCCCCACACCACAATCCCCCTCCACACCATAATTCCCCCTCCCCCCACACCATAATCCTCCTCCCCCACACCATAATCCCCCCTCCCCCCACACCATAATCCTCCTCCCCCACACCATAATCCTCCTCCCCCCACATCATAATCCTCCTCCCCCCACACCATAATCCCCCCTCCCCCCACACCATAATCCCCCTCCCCCACACCATAATCCCCCTCCCCCCACACCATAATCCCCCCTCCACACCATAATCCCCCCTCCCCCCACATCATAATCCTCCTCCCCCGACACCATAATTCCCCCCTCCACATCATAATCCTCCTCCCCCCACACCATAATTCCCCCCCACACACACACCATAATCCCCCCCTCCACTACCCCCCCCCCCCCCGACACCAAATGATTTGGATCGGTGCACAAAGTAAGGTCCATACAATGCTTTGCTCATTAATATTTTTTATCATATATTTACATGTTTCACAATGAAAAAAGCGCAAAAAAAAAACCCCATTTAATTTGCAAATAAAGTTCATGGTTTTCTACGATCGCTGAAGTGTGAAGAGAAGAGTTGCGGTAGATATCGGTAATTATCGGTACTTTTCTAATAATAACGATATTTGGCTTCATCTGAACATTTGATTGCATTAAAAGAACACAAAAGTTTTCATGTCAACTAATTGTGCCCAAATTATAGAAAACAAAAAATGTAATAAAAAATAAATCTTCAACAAAACATAATAAGATAAATAACAAACATTTAACAAAAATAAAACGTTTGTTGCTTGACGGGCTTTTGGCGTTTTGTTCATGAAGAGTCTCCTTCATCTTCCTGCAGAGTCCCGACCGTTCCCAGACGTGACGCAGATCACTGGCGCCATCTAGTGGCCGTTCCCCGACGTGACGCAGATCACTGGCGCCATCTAGTGGCCGTTCCCCGACGTGACGCAGATCACTGGCGCCATCTAGTGACCGTTCCCCGACGTGACGCAGATCACTGGCGCCATCTAGTGACCGTTCCCAGACGTGACGCAGATCACTGGCGCCATCTAGTGACCGTTCCCAGACGTGACGCAGATCACTGGCGCCATCTAGTGACCGTTCCCCGACGTGACACAGATCACTGCCGCCATCTAGTGACCGTTCCCAGACGTGACGCAGATCACTGGCGCCATCTAGTGACCGTTCCCCGACGTGACGCAGATCACTGCCGCCATCTAGTGACCGTTCCCAGACGTGACGCAGATCACTGGCGCCATCTAGTGACCGTTCCCCGACGTGACGCAGATCACTGGCGCCATCTAGCGACCGTTCCCAGACGTGACGCAGATCACTGCCGCCATCTAGTGACCGTTCCCAGACGTGACGCAGATCACTGGCGCCATCTAGTGACCGTTCCCCGACGTGACGCAGATCACTGCCGCCATCTAGCGACCGTTCCCAGACGTGACGCAGATCACTGCCGCCATCTAGTGACCGTTCCCCGACGTGACGCAGATCACTGCCGCCATCTAGTGACCATTCCCCGACGTGACGCAGATCAACTGGTGCCATCTAGTGACCGTTCCCCGACGTGACGCAGATCACTGCCGCCATCTAGTGACCGTTCCCAGACGTGACGCAGATCACTGGCGCCATCTAGCGACCGTTCCCCGACGTGACGCAGATCACTGCCGCCATCTAGTGACCGTTCCCCGACGTGACGCAGATCACTGGCGCCATCTAGTGACCGTTCCCCGACGTGACGCAGATCACTGCCGCCATCTAGTGACCGTTCCCCGACGTGACGCAGATCACTGGCGCCATCTAGTGACCGTTCCCAGACGTGACGCAGATCACTGGCGCCATCTAGTGACCGTTCCCAGACGTGACGCAGATCACTGGCGCCATCTAGTGACCGTTCCCAGACGTGACGCAGATCACTGGCGCCATCTAGTGACCGTTCCCAGACGTGACGCAGATCACTGGCGCCATCTAGTGACCGTTCCCAGACGTGACGCAGATCACTGGCGCCATCTAGTGACCGTTCCCAGACGTGACGCAGATCACTGGCGCCATCTAGCGACCGTTCCCCGACGTGACGCAGATCACTGGCGCCATCTAGTGACCGTTCCCAGACGTGACGCAGATCACTGGCGCCATCTAGCGACCATTCCCAGACGTGACGCAGATCACTGGCGCCATCTAGCGACCGTTCCCAGACGTGACGCAGATCACTGCCGCCATCTAGTGACCGTTCCCCGACGTGACGCAGATCACTGGCGCCATCTAGTGACCGTTCCCCGACGTGACGCAGATCACTGGCGCCATCTAGTGACCGTTCCCCGACGTGACGCAGATCACTGGCGCCATCTAGTGACCGTTCCCCGACGTGACGCAGATCACTGGCGCCATCTAGTGACCGTTCCCCGACGTGACGCAGATCACTGGCGCCACCTAGTGACCGTTCCCCGACGTGACGCAGATCACTGGCGCCACCTAGTGACCGTTCCCAGACGTGACGCAGATCACTGCCGCCATCTAGTGACCGTTCCCCGACGTGACGCAGATCACTGCCGCCATCTAGTGGACCGTTCCCCGACGTGACGCAGATCACTGCCGCCATCTAGTGACCGTTCCCAGACGTGACGCAGATCACTGCCGCCATCTAGTGACCGTTCCCTGACGTGACGCAGATCACTGCCGCCATCTAGTGACCGTTCCCCGATGTGACGCAGATCACTGCCGCCATCTAGTGACCGTTCCCCGACGTGACGCAGATCACTGCCGCCATCTAGTGACCGTTCCCCGACGTGACGCAGATCACTGCCGCCATCTAGTGACCGTTCCCCGACGTGACGCAGATCACTGCCGCCATCTAGTGACCGTTCCCCGACGTGACGCAGATCACTGCCGCCATCTAGTGGACCGTTCCCCGACGTGACGTAGATCACTGGCGCCATCTAGTGACCGTTCCCAGACGTGACGCAGATCACTGCCGCCATCTAGTGACCGTTCCCTGACGTGACGCAGATCACTGCCGCCATCTAGTGACCGTTCCCCGACGTGACGCAGATCACTGCCGCCATCTAGTGACCGTTCCCCGACGTGACGCAGATCACTGGCGCCATCTAGTGACCGTTCCCCGACGTGACGCAGATCACTGCCGCCATCTAGTGACCGTTCCCCGACGTGACGCAGATCACTGGCGCCATCTAGTGACCGTTCCCCGACGTGACGCAGATCACTGCCGCCATCTAGTGACCGTTCCCTGACGTGACGCAGATCACTGCCGCCATCTAGTGACCATTCCCCGACGTGACGCAGATCAACTGGTGCCATCTAGTGACCGTTCCCCGACGTGACGCAGATCACTGGCGCCATCTAGTGACCGTTCCCCGACGTGACGCAGATCACTGGCGCCATCTAGTGACCGTTCCCAGACGTGACGCAGATCACTGCCGCCATCTAGTGACCGTTCCCAGACGTGACGCAGATCACTGGCGCCATCTAGTGACTGTTCCCCGACGTGACGCAGATCACTGGCGCCATCTAGTGACCGTTCCCCGATGTGACGCAGATCACTGGCGCCATCTAGTGACCGTTCCCAGACGTGACGCAGATCACTGCCGCCATCTAGTGACCGTTCCCCGACGTGACGCAGATCACTGGCGCCATCTAGTGACCGTTCCCCGACGTGACGCAGATCACTGGCGCCATCTAGTGACCGTTCCCAGACGTGACGCAGATCACTGCCGCCATCTAGTGACCGTTCCCCGACATGACGCAGATCACTGCCGCCATCTAGTGACCGTTCCCCGACGTGACGTAGATCACTGGCGCCATCTAGTGACCGTTCCCCGACGTGACGCAGATCACTGGCGCCATCTAGTGACCGTTCCCCGACGTGACGCAGATCACTGGCGCCATCTAGTGACCGTTCCCAGACGTGACGCAGATCACTGGCGCCATCTAGTGACCGTTCCCCGACGTGACGCAGATCACTGGCGCCATCTAGTGACCGTTCCCCGACGTGACGCAGATCACTGGCGCCATCTAGTGACCGTTCCCCGACGTGACGCAGATCACTGCCGCCATCTAGTGACCGTTCCCCGACGTGACGCAGATCACTGGCGCCATCTAGTGACCGTTCCCCGACGTGACGCAGATCACTGCCGCCATCTAGTGACCGTTCCCCGACGTGACGCAGATCACTGCCGCCATCTAGTGACCGTTCCCTGACGTGACGCAGATCACTGCCGCCATCTAGTGACCATTCCCAGACGTGACGCAGATCACTGCCGCCATCTAGTGACCGTTCCCCGACGTGACGCAGATCACTGGCGCCATCTAGTGACCGTTCCCCGACGTGACGCAGATCACTGCCGCCATCTAGCGACCGTTCCCAGACGTGACGCAGATCACTGCCGCCATCTAGTGACCATTCCCCGACGTGACGCAGATCACTGCCGCCATCTAGTGACCGTTCCCCGACGTGACGCAGATCACTGGCGCCATCTAGTGACCGTTCCCCGACGTGACGCAGATCACTGCCGCCATCTAGTGACCGTTCCCCGACGTGACGCAGATCACTGGCGCCATCTAGTGACCGTTCCCCGACGTGACGCAGATCACTGCCGCCATCTAGTGACCGTTCCCCGACGTGACGCAGATCACTGGCGCCACCTAGTGACCGTTCCCCGACGTGACGCAGATCACTGCCGCCATCTAGTGACCGTTCCCCGACGTGACGCAGATCACTGTTGCCATCTAGTGACCGTTCCCCGACGTGACGCAGATCACTGCCGCCATCTAGTGACCGTTCCCCGACGTGACGCAGATCACTGGCGCCATCTAGTGACCGTTCCCCGACGTGACGCAGATCACTGGCGCCATCTAGTGACCGTTCCCCGACGTGACGCAGATCACTGCCGCCATCTAGTGACCGTTCCCTGACGTGACGCAGATCACTGCCGCCATCTAGTGACCGTTCCCAGACGTGACGCAGATCACTGCCGCCATCTAGTGACCGTTCCCCGACGTGACGCAGATCACTGCCGCCATCTAGCGACCGTTCCCAGACGTGACGCAGATCACTGCCGCCATCTAGTGACCGTTCCCCGACGTGACGCAGATCACTGCCGCCATCTAGTGACCGTTCCCCGACGTGACGCAGATCACTGGCGCCATCTAGTGACCGTTCCCCGACGTGACGCAGATCACTGCCGCCATCTAGCGACCGTTCCCAGACGTGACGCAGATCACTGGCGCCACCTAGTGACCGTTCCCCGACGTGACGCAGATCACTGCCGCCATCTAGTGACCGTTCCCCGACGTGACGCAGATCACTGCCGCCATCTAGTGACCGTTCCCCGACGTGACGCAGATCACTGCTGCCATCTAGTGACCGTTCCCCGACGTGACGCAGATCACTGGCGCCATCTAGCGACCGTTCCCCGACGTGACGCAGATCACTGGCGCCACCTAGTGACCGTTCCCCGACGTGACGCAGATCACTGCCACCATCTAGTGACCGTTCCCAGACGTGACGCAGATCACTGCCGCCATCTAGTGACCGTTCCCCGACGTGACGCAGATCACTGGCGCCATCTAGTGGACCGTTCCCCGACGTGACGCAGATCACTGCCGCCATCTAGCGACCGTTCCCAGACGTGACGCAGATCACTGCCGCCATCTAGTGACCGTTCCCCGACGTGACGCAGATCACTGCCGCCATCTAGTGACCGTTCCCCGACGTGACGCAGATCACTGGCGCCATCTAGTGACCGTTCCCCGACGTGACGCAGATCACTGCCGCCATCTAGTGACCGTTCCCCGACGTGACGCAGATCACTGCCGCCATCTAGTGACCGTTCCCTGACGTGACGCAGATCACTGCCGCCATCTAGTGACCGTTCCCCGACGTGACGCAGATCACTGCCGCCATCTAGTGACCGTTCCCCGACGTGACGCAGATCACTGCCGCCATCTAGTGACCGTTCCCTGACGTGACGCAGATCACTGCCGCCATCTAGTGACCGTTCCCCGACGTGACGCAGATCACTGCCGCCATCTAGTGACCGTTCCCCGACGTGACGCAGATCACTGGCGCCATCTAGTGACCGTTCCCCGACGTGACGCAGATCACTGCCGCCATCTAGTGACCGTTCCCCGACGTGACGCAGATCACTGGCGCCATCTAGTGACCGTTCCCCGACGTGACGCAGATCACTGCCGCCATCTAGTGACCGTTCCCCGACGTGACGCAGATCACTGCCGCCATCTAGTGACCGTTCCCCGACGTGACGCAGATCACTGGCGCCATCTAGTGGACCGTTCCCCGACGTGACGCAGATCACTGGCGCCATCTAGTGACCGTTCCCCGACGTGACGCAGATCACTGGCGCCATCTAGTGACCGTTCCCCGACGTGGCGCAGATCACTGCCGCCATCTAGTGACCGTTCCCCGACGTGACGCAGATCACTGGCGCCATCTAGTGGACCGTTCCCCGACGTGACGCAGATCACTGGCGCCATCTAGTGACCGTTCCCCGACGTGACGCAGATCACTGCCGCCACCTAGTGACCGTTCCCCGACGTGACGCAGATCACTGCCGCCATCTAGTGACCGTTCCCCGACGTGACGCAGATCACTGGCGCCATCTAGTGACCGTTCCCCGACGTGACGCAGATCACTGGCGCCATCTAGTGACCGTTCCCCGACGTGACGCAGATCACTGGCGCCATCTAGTGACCGTTCCCCGACGTGACGCAGATCACTGGCGCCATCTAGTGACCGTTCCCCAACGTGACGCAGATCACTGCCGCCATCTGGTGACCGTTCCCCGACGTGACGCAGATCACTGGCGCCATCTAGTGACCGTTCCCCGACGTGACGCAGATCACTGGCGCCATCTACTGACCGTTCCCCGACGTGACGCAGATCACTGGCGCCATCTAGTGACCGTTCCCCGACGTGACGCAGATCACTGGCGCCATCTAGTGACCGTTCCCCGACGTGACGCAGATCACTGGCGCCATCTAGTGACCGTTCCCCGACGTGACGCAGATCACTGCCGCCATCTAGTGGACCGTTCCCCGACGTGACGCAGATCACTGCCGCCATCTAGTGACCGTTCCCCGACGTGACGCAGATCACTGCCGCCATCTAGTGACCGTTCCCCGACGTGACGCAGATCACTGGCGCCATCTAGTGGACCGTTCCCCGACGTGACGCAGATCACTGCCGCCATCTAGTGACCGTTCCCCGACGTGACGCAGATCACTGCCGCCATCTAGTGACCGTTCCCCGACGTGACGCAGATCACTGCCGCCATCTAGTGACCGTTCCCCGACGTGACGCAGATCACCTGGCGCCATCTAGTGACCGTTCCCCGACGTGACGCAGATCACTGCCGCCATCTAGTGACCGTTCCCCGACGTGACGCAGATCACTGCCGCCATCTAGTGACCGTTCCCCGACATGACGCAGATCACTGCCGCCATCTAGTGACCGTTCCCCGACGTGACGCAGATCACTGCCGCCATCTAGTGACCGTTCCCCGACGTGGCGCAGATCACTGCCGCCATCTAGTGACCGTTCCCCGACGTGACGCAGATCACTGCCGCCATCTAGTGACCGTTCCCCGACGTGACGCAGATCACTGCCGCCATCTAGCGACCGTTCCCCGACGTGACGCAGATCACTGCCGCCATCTAGTGACCGTTCCCCGACGTGACGCAGATCACTGCCGCCATCTAGTGACCGTTCCCCGACGTGACGCAGATCACTGGCGCCATCTAGTGACCGTTCCCCGACGTGACGCAGATCACTGGCGCCATCTAGTGACCGTTCCCCGACGTGGCGCAGATCACTGCCGCCATCTAGTGACCGTTCCCCGACGTGACGCAGATCACTGCCGCCATCTAGTGACCGTTCCCCGACGTGACGCAGATCACTGGCGCCATCTAGTGACCGTTCCCCGACGTGACGCAGATCACTGCCGCCATCTAGTGACCGTTCCCCGACGTGACGCAGATCACTGGCGCCATCTAGCGACCGTTCCCCGACGTGACGCAGATCACTGGCGCCATCTAGTGACCGTTCCCCGACGTGACGCAGATCACTGGCGCCATCTAGTGACCGTTCCCCGACGTGACGCAGATCACTGCCGCCATCTAGTGACCGTTCCCCGACATGACGCAGATCACTGCCGCCATCTAGTGACCGTTCCCCGACGTGACGCAGATCACTGGCGCCATCTAGTGACCGTTCCCCGACGTGACGCAGATCACTGCCGCCATCTAGTGACCGTTCCCCGACGTGACGCAGATCACTAGCGCCATCTAGTGACCGTTCCCCGACGTGACGCAGATCACTGCCGCCATCTAGTGGACCGTTCCCCGACGTGACGCAGATCACTGGCGCCATCTAGCGACCGTTCCCAGACGTGACGCAGATCACTGCCGCCATCTAGTGACCGTTCCCCGACGTGACGCAGATCACTGGCGCCATCTAGTGACCGTTCCCCGACGTGACGCAGATCACTGGCGCCATCTAGTGACCGTTCCCCGACGTGACGCAGATCACTGGCGCCATCTAGTGGACCGTTCCCCGACGTGGCGCAGATCACTGCCGCCATCTAGTGACCGTTCCCCGACGTGACGCAGATCACTGGCGCCATCTAGTGACCGTTCCCCGACGTGGCGCAGATCACTGGCGCCATCTAGTGACCGTTCCCCGACGTGACGCAGATCACTGCCGCCACCTAGTGACCGTTCCCCGACGTGACGCAGATCACTGCCGCCATCTAGTGGACCGTTCCCCGACGTGACGCAGATCACTGGCGCCATCTAGTGACCGTTCCCCGACGTGACGCAGATCACTGGCGCCATATAGTGACCGTTCCCCGACGTGACGCAGATCACTGGCGCCATCTAGTGACCGTTCCCCGACGTGACGCAGATCACTGCCGCCATCTAGTGACCGTTCCCCGACGTGACGCAGATCACTGGCGCCATCTAGTGACCGTTCCCCGACGTGACGCAGATCACTGGCGCCATCTACTGACCGTTCCCCGACGTGACGGAGATCACTGGTGCCATCTAGTGACCGTTCCCCGACGTGACGCAGATCACTGGCGCCATCTAGTGACCGTTCCCCGACGTGACGCAGATCACTGGCGCCATCTAGTGACCGTTCCCCGACGTGACGCAGATCACTGCCGCCATCTAGTGACCGTTCCCCGACGTGACGCAGATCACTGCCGCCATCTAGTGACCGTTCCCCGACGTGACGCAGATCACTGCCGCCATCTAGTGACCGTTCCCCGACGTGACGCAGATCACTGGCGCCATCTAGTGACCGTTCCCCGACGTGACGCAGATCACTGCCGCCATCTAGTGACCGTTCCCCGACGTGACGCAGATCACTGCCGCCATCTAGTGACCGTTCCCCGACGTGACGCAGATCACTGCCGCCATCTAGTGACCGTTCCCCGACGTGACGCAGATCACTGGCGCCATCTAGTGACCGTTCCCCGACGTGACGCAGATCACTGGCGCCATCTAGTGACCATTCCCCGACGTGACGCAGATCACTGCCGCCATCTAGTGACCGTTCCCTGACGTGACGCAGATCACTGCCGCCATCTAGTGACCATTCCCAGACGTGACGCAGATCACTGCCGCCATCTAGTGACCGTTCCCCGACGTGACGCAGATCACTGCCGCCATCTAGTGACCGTTCCCCGACGTGACGCAGATCACTGCCGCCATCTAGTGACCGTTCCCCGACATGACGCAGATCACTGCCGCCATCTAGTGACCGTTCCCCGACGTGACGCAGATCACTGCCGCCATCTAGTGACCGTTCCCCGACGTGACGCAGATCACTGGCGCCATCTAGTGACCGTTCCCCGACGTGACGCAGATCACTGGCGCCATCTAGTGACCGTTCCCCGACGTGGCGCAGATCACTGCCGCCATCTAGTGACCGTTCCCCGACGTGACGCAGATCACTGGCGCCATCTAGTGACCGTTCCCCGACGTGGCGCAGATCACTGCCGCCATCTAGTGACCGTTCCCCGACGTGACGCAGATCACTGCCGCCATCTAGTGACCGTTCCCCGACGTGACGCAGATCACTGGCGCCATCTAGTGACCGTTCCCCGACGTGACGCAGATCACTGGCGCCATCTACTAACCGTTCCCCGACGTGACGCAGATCACTGGCGCCATCTAGTGACCGTTCCCCGATGTGACGCAGATCACTGGCGCCATCTAGTGACCGTTCCCCGACGTGACGCAGATCACTGGCGCCATCTAGTGACCGTTCCCCGACGTGACGCAGATCACTGGCGCCATCTAGTGACCGTTCCCCGACGTGACGCAGATCACTGGCGCCATCTAGTGACCGTTCCCCGACGTGACGCAGATCACTGCCGCCATCTAGTGACCGTTCCCCGACGTGACGCAGATCACTGCCGCCATCTAGTGACCGTTCCCCGACGTGACGCAGATCACTGCCGCCATCTAGTGACCGTTCCCCGACGTGACGCAGATCACTGGCGCCATCTAGCGACCGTTCCCCGACGTGACGCAGATCACTGGCGCCATCTAGCGACCGTTCTCCGACGTGACGCAGATCACTGGCGCCATCTAGTGACCGTTCCCCGACGTGACGCAGATCACTGCCGCCATCTAGTGACCGTTCCCCGACGTGACGCAGATCACTGCCGCCATCTAGTGACCGTTCCCCGACGTGACGCAGATCACTGGCGCCATCTAGTGACCGTTCCCCGACGTGACGCAGATCACTGGCGCCATCTAGTGACCGTTCCCCGATGTGACGCAGATCACTGGCGCCATCTAGTGACCGTTCCCCGACGTGACGCAGATCACTGGCGCCATCTAGTGACCGTTCCCCGACGTGACGCAGATCACTGGCGCCATCTAGTGACCGTTCCCCGACGTGACGCAGATCACTGGCGCCATCTAGTGACCGTTCCCCGACGTGACGCAGATCACTGGCGCCATCTAGTGACCGTTCCCCGACGTGACGCAGATCACTGACGCCATCTAGTGACCGTTCCCCGACGTGACGCAGATCACTGGCGCCATCTAGTGACCGTTCCCCGACATGACGCAGATCACTGCCGCCATCTAGTGACCGTTCCCCGACGTGACGCAGATCACTGGCGCCATCTAGTGACCGTTCCCCGACGTGACGCAGATCACTGGCGCCATCTAGTGACCGTTCCCCGACGTGACGCAGATCACTGGCGCCATCTAGCGACCGTTCCCAGACGTGACGCAGATCACTGGCGCCATCTAGTGACCATTCCCCGACGTGACGCAGATCACTGGTGCCATCTAGTGACCGTTCCCCGACGTGACGCAGATCACTGGTGCCATCTAGTGACCGTTCCCCGACGTGACGCAGATCACTGCCGCCATCTAGTGACCGTTCCCCGACGTGACGCAGATCACTGGCGCCATCTAGTGACCGTTCCCCGACGTGACGCAGATCACTGCCGCCATCTAGTGACCGTTCCCCGACGTGACGCAGATCACTGGCGCCATCTAGTGACCGTTCCCCGACGTGACGCAGATCACTGGCGCCATCTAGTGACCGTTCCCCGACGTGACGCAGATCACTGCGCCATCTAGTGACCGTTCCGTCATCTTATCTACAATACAATAAGACAGATCCATGGTCGGGTTTTATTTTTATTATTATACGGGATTTATATGTCGCCAACAGTATGTGCAGCGCAGTACAATATACAACTCAAGTCAGAGAGTTAGGAGGACCCCCAACATTTGTGGGTGATAAAGATGGTCATTTATTGGTCCGTTGTGCGACACCTTTCACCTTTTCTTTGTTTTACACAAAATAGGGGCCCATATGGGGTACAGTGGAAGAGAGACCCACAATTAGTGTCAGTGGCTTAAATTACCCCCAACATGTGTCAGTGGACTCAATAATAACCCCCAACATTGGTGTCAATGACAGCATTGATAATCCGTGGCTTTGGGGTCAGCGGGTGCAATAATAACCTCCAGCATCATGTAGATCCTACCGTCTGTGCAGTTCTTGGTTGTGTTCACAAATGTTTGACACTGATCAGCCCCTTGCTGCAGTCTCTCAGCATACAAATTTACAATGTTGCAATCTGATCCCTGGGTGGGGGGGGGGGTGAGACTGAGAAAATGCTTCCCCCACCTGCAGCAGACTGATGACATCATAACAGCCTAGACAAAGTCACCGACTGGAGGTCAATGATGACTTTTTAATGATAAAAGGCGGAGCTTTTCTGAAAAATGATGATCCAGTTTCTGTATATTGTGACACGTCAGCCATTTATTCATGTAGATGTGTAAAGTTACCGAAATTCCCACTTTAAATAAAAACAAAAATAAGTGCACAGTACCTATTAAAACTATTTTTTTCCATTTATATTAGAAGCCAGACAGTGAAAGATACAATGTAGTCACTGGAATCATTATTATAGTTATTGTTGTTGTTGTTATTATTATTATCATTATTATAGTTATTATTGTTATAGGTATTATTTATATTATTTACATTGTTGCTATTATTTTTAGTATTGTTATTATTATTATACACAGTTATAATATAATCATTGATATTTAAACCTTATTTTGTTTGTATTGAATATTCTTTTCCTATGGATGGGATCTGCACATAAGAAAGCCCCCCCCCCCCCCCCGCCCCTCCCCCCACCTCCCACATGGAGTTTATATAACATATAAGAGGGTTGAGCAATCCTCCGAAGGTTAAACATATGTTTGGTTTGAACACAAATTGCAAACACACATTTCTCTCTTCCTTTCTTGTGATGCCAAGTTGTTTTGGACGGTGACCTTTGGCCCGCGCCCTCCATCGCACTGAAGACCCCAACCATGTGCCCCTCCCCCCTCGCCCCCCCCCATGGCTGCCAAACTGTTTATGAGATCACAAAACACGTCATTAGAACGAATGGAGACTTCCAGACTGAAAACAGCAGAAAATCGCCATCTACTAATCGCTGAAATGAAGCTGACAGTCGAGAAATTTCATATGGGGCCGTCCGGATCCCCCCCCCCCCCCCCCCCCGAATTTTATCAACCAAAAAAAAAAAAAAAAGTTTAAAAACAATTAGGAAACATTTTTAAAGTGTCCTCCTTACTAATACCGGAATCAGTATTTAAAGGGACAGTTCTGTCAATTAGTATTAGTGCTTCAAAGAAGAAAAACGTTTTAATTGCCCGTCATCTGTAAGTTATCGGCACCCACAAGTGTTGGGGATCCTCCTAACTCTCTGTCTTGTATTATTGTGTCCAATGACACCAATGCTGGGGGTTATTATTGTGTCCAATGACACCAATGCTGGGGGTATTATTGTGTCCAATGACACCAATGCTGGGGGTTATTATTGTGTCCAATGACACCAATGCTGGGGGTTATTATTGTGTCCAATGACACCAATGCTGGGGGTATTATTGTGTCCAATGACACCAATGCTGGGGGTTATTATTGTGTCCAATGACACCAATGCTGGGGGTTATTATTGTGCCTAATGACACCAATGCTGGGGGTTATTATTGTGTCCAATGACACCAATGCTGGGGGTTATTATTGTGTCCAATGACACCAATGCTGGGGGTTATTATTGTGTCCAATGACACCAATGCTGGGGGTTATTATTGTGTCCAATGACACCAATGCTGGGGGTATTATTGTGTCCAATGACACCAATGCTGGGGGTTATTATTGTGTCCAATGACACCAATGCTGGGGGTATTATTGTGTCCAATGACACCAATGCTGAGGGTTATTATTGTGTCCAATGACACCAATGCTGGGGGTTATTATTGCGTCTCCTGACACCAATGCTGGGGGTTATTATTGTGTCCAATGACACCAATGCTGGGGGTTATTATTGTGTCCAATGACACCAATGCTGGGGGTTATTATTGTGTCCAATGACACCAATGTTGGGGGTTATTATTGTGTCCAATGACACCAATGTTGGGGGTTATTATTGTGTCCAATGACACCAATGTTGGGGGTTATTATTGTGTCCAATGACACCAATGTTGGGGGTTATTATTGTGTCCAATGACACCAATGCTGGGGGTTATTATTGTGTCCAATGATACCAATGCTGGGGGTTATTATTGTGTCCAATGACACCAATGTTGGGGGTTATTATTGTGTCCAATGACACCAATGCTGGGGGTTATTATTGTGTCCAATGACACCAATGTTGGGGGTTATTATTGTGTCCAATGACACCAATGCTGGGGGTTATTATTGTGTCCAATGACACCAATGCTGGGGGTTATTATTGTGTCCAATGATACCAATGCTGGGGGTTATTATTGTGTCCAATGACACCAATGTTGGGGGTTATTATTGTGTCTAATGACACCAATGCTGG
This sequence comes from Lithobates septentrionalis, assembly GCA_037952835.1. NCBI lineage: Eukaryota > Metazoa > Chordata > Amphibia > Anura > Ranidae > Lithobates > Lithobates septentrionalis. Next base: position 71,587 of record JBBDGP010000943.1, on the reverse strand, counting down.
GGGTTATTATTGTGTCCAATGACACCAATGCTGGGGGTTATTATTGTGTCCAATGACACCAATGCTGGGGGTTATTATTGTGTCCAATGACACCAATGTTGGGGGTTATTATTGTGTCCAATGACACCAGTGCTGGGGGTTATTATTGAGTCCAATGACACCAATGCTGGGGGTTATTATTGTGTCCAATGACACCAATGTTGGGGGTTATTATTGTGTCCAATGACACCAATGCTGGGGGTTATTATTGTGTCCAATGACACCAATGTTGGGGGTTATTATTGTGTCCAATGACACCAATGCTGGGAGTTATTATTGGGTCCAATGACACCAATGTTGGGGGTTATTATTGTGTCCAATAACACCAATGTTGGGGGGTTATTATTGTATCCAATGACACCAATGTTGGGGGTTATTATTGTGTCCACTGACACCAGTGCTGGGGGTTATTATTGTGTCCAATGACACCAATGTTGGGGGTTATTATTGTGTCCAATGACACCAATGCTGGGGGTTATTATTGTGTCCAATGACACCGATGTTAGGGGTAATTATTGTGTCCAATGACACCAATGCTGGGGGTTATTATTGCGTCTCCTGACACCAATGCTGGGGGTTATTATTGTGTCCAATGACACCAATGCTGGGGGTTATTATTGTGTCCAATGACACCAATGTTGGGGGTTATTATTGTGTCCAATGACACCAATGCTGGCGGTTATTATTGTATCCAATGACACCAATGTTAGGGGTAAATATTGTGTCCAATGACACCAATGCTGGGGGTTATTATTGCGTCTCCTGACACCAATGTTGGGGGTTATTATTGTGTCTCCTGACACCAATGCTGGGGGTTATTATTGCGTCTCCTGACACCAATGTTGGTGGTTATTATTGCGTCTCCTGACACCAATGCTGGGGGTTATTATTGTGTCCAATGACACCAATGCTGGGGGTTATTATTGTGTCCAATGACACCAATGCTGGGGGTTATTATTGTGTCCAATGACACCAATGTTGGGGGTTATTATTGTGTCCAATGACGCCAATGTTGGGGGTTATTATTGTGTCCAATGACACCAAATGCTGGGGGTTATTATTGTGTCCACTGACACCAATGCTGGGGGTTATTATTGTGTCCAATGACACCAATGCTGGGAGTTATTATTGTGTCCAATGACACCAATGCTGGGGGTTATTATTGCGTCCAATAACACCAATGCTGGGGGTTATTATTGTGTCCAATGACACCAATGCTGGGAGTTATTATTGTGTCCAATGACACCAATGCTGGGGGTTATTATTGCGTCCAATGACACCAATGCTGGGGGTTATTATTGTGTCCAATGACACCAATGTTGGGGGTTATTATTGCGTCCAATGACACCAATGCTGGGAGTTATTATTGTATCCAATGACACCAATGTTGGGGGTTATTATTGTGTCCAATGACACCAATGCTGGGGGTTATTATTGTGTCCAATGACACCAATGTTAGGGGTAATTATTGTGTCCAATGACACCAATGCTGGGGGTTATTATTGCGTCTCCTGACACCAATGCTGGGGGTTATTATTGTGTCCAATGACACCAATGCTGGGGGTTATTATTGTGTCCAATGACACCAATGTTGGGGGTTATTATTGTGTCCAATGACACCAATGCTGGGGGTTATTATTGTATCCAATGACACCAATGTTAGGGGTAAATATTGTGTCCAATGACACCAATGCTGGGGGTTATTATTGCGTCTCCTGACACCAATGCCGGGGGTTATTATTGCGTCTCCTGACACCAATGTTGGGGGTTATTATTGTGTCTCCTGACACCAATGCTGGGGGTTATTATTGCGTCTCCTGACACCAATGTTGGGGGTTATTATTGTGTCTCCTGACACCAATGCTGGGGGTTATTATTGCGTCTCCTGACACCAATGTTGGTGGTTATTATTGCGTCTCCTGACACCAATGCTGGGGGTTATTATTGTGTCCAATGACACCAATGCTGGGGGTTATTATTGTGTCCAATGACACCAATGCTGGGGGTTATTATTGTGTCCAATGACACCAATGTTGGGGGTTATTATTGTGTCCAATGACACCAATGCTGGGGGTTATCATTGTAGCCAATGACACCAATGCTGGGGGTTATTATTGTGTCCAATGACACCAATGCTGGGGGTTATTATTGTGTCCAATGACACCAATGTTGGGGGTTATTATTGTGTCCAATGACACCAGTGCTGGGGGTTATTATTGTGTCCAATGACACCAATGCTGGGGGTTATTATTGTGTCCAATGACACCAATGTTGGGGGTTATTATTGTGTCCAATGACACCAATGCTGGGAGTTATTATTGGGTCCAATGACACCAATGTTGGGGGTTATTATTGTGTCCAATAACACCAATGTTGGGGGGTTATTATTGTATCCAATGACACCAATGTTGGGGGTTATTATTGTGTCCACTGACACCAGTGCTGGGGGTTATTATTGTGTCCAATGACACCAATGTTGGGGGTTATTATTGCGTCTCCTGACACCAATGCTGGGGGTTATTATTGTATCCAATGACACCAATGTTGGGGGTTATTATTGTGTCCAATGACACCAATGCTGGGGGTTATTATTGTGTCCAATGACACCAATGTTAGGGGTAATTATTGTGTCCAATGACACCAATGCTGGGGGTTATTATTGCGTCTCCTGACACCAATGCTGGGGGTTATTATTGTGTCCAATGACACCAATGCTGGGGGTTATTATTGTGTCCAATGACACCAATGTTGGGGGTTATTATTGTGTCCAATGACACCAATGCTGGGGGTTATTATTGTATCCAATGACACCAATGTTAGGGGTAAATATTGTGTCCAATGACACCAATGCTGGGGGTTATTATTGCGTCTCCTGACACCAATGCTGGGGGTTATTATTGCGTCTCCTGACACCAATGTTGGGGGTTATTATTGTGTCTCCTGACACCAATGCTGGGGGTTATTATTGCGTCTCCTGACACCAATGTTGGTGGTTATTATTGCGTCTCCTGACACCAATGCTGGGGGTTATTATTGTGTCCAATGACACCAATGCTGGGGGTTATTATTGTGTCCAATGACACCAATGCTGGGGGTTATTATTGTGTCCAATGACACCAATGTTGGGGGTTATTATTGTGTCCAATGACACCAATGCTGGGGGTTATCATTGTAGCCAATGACACCAATGCTGGGAGTTATTATTGTGTCCAATGACACCAATGTTGGGGGTTATTATTGTGTCCAATGACGCCAATGTTGGGGGTTATTATTGTGTCCAATGACACCAAATGCTGGGGGTTATTATTGTGTCCACTGACACCAATGCTGGGGGTTATTATTGTGTCCAATGACACCAATGCTGGGAGTTATTATTGTGTCCAATGACACCAATGTTGGGGGTTATTATTGCGTCCAATGACACCAATGCTGGGAGTTATTATTGTATCCAATGACACCAATGTTGGGGGTTATTATTGTGTCCAATGACACCAATGCTGGGGGTTATTATTGTGTCCAATGACACCAATGTTAGGGGTAATTATTGTGTCCAATGACACCAATGCTGGGGGTTATTATTGCGTCTCCTGACACCAATGCTGGGGGTTATTATTGTGTCCAATGACACCAATGCTGGGGGTTATTATTGTGTCCAATGACACCAATGTTGGGGGTTATTATTGTGTCCAATGACACCAATGTTAGGGGTAAATATTGTGTCCAATGACACCAATGCTGGGGGTTATTATTGCGTCTCCTGACACCAATGCCGGGGGTTATTATTGCGTCTCCTGACACCAATGTTGGGGGTTATTATTGTGTCCAATGACACCAATGTTGGGGGTTATTATTGTGTCCAATGACACCAATGTTGGGGGTTATTATTGTGTCCAATGACACCAATGTTAGGGGTAATTATTGTGTCCAATGACACCAATGCTGGGGGTTATTATTGCGTCTCCTGACACCAATGCTGGGGGTTATTATTGCGTCTCCTGACACCAATGTTGGGGGTTATTATTGTGTCCAATGACACCAATGCTGGGGGTTATTATTGTGTCCAATGACACCAATGCTGGGGGTTATTATTGTGTCCAATGACACCAATGCTGGGGGTTATTATTGTGTCCAATGACACCAATGCTGGGGGTTATTATTGTGTCCAATGACACCAATGCTGGGGGTTATTATTGTGTCCAATGACACCAATGCTGGGGGTTATTATTGTGTCCAATGACACCAATGCTGGGAGTTATTATTGCATCCAATGACACCAATGTTGGGGGTTATTATTGTGTCCAATGACACCAATGTTGGGGGTTATTATTGTATCCAATGACACCAATGTTGGGGGTTATTATTGTGTCCAATGACACCAGTGCTGGGGGTTATTATTGTGTCCAATGACACCAATGCTGGGGGTTATTATTGTGTCCAATGACACCAATGTTGGGGGTTATTATTGCGTCCAATGACACCAATGCTGGGAGTTATTATTGCGTCCAATGACACCAATGTTGGGGGTTATTATTGTGTCCAATGACACCAATGCTGGGGGTTATTATTGTGTCCAATGACACCAGTGCTGGGGGTTATTATTGTGTCCAATGACACCAATGCTGGGGGTTATTATTGTGTTCAATGACACCAATGCTGGGGGTTATTATTGTGTCCAATGACACCAATGCTGGGGGTTATTATTGTGTCCAATGACACCAATGCTGGGGGTTATTATTGTGTCCAATGACACCAATGCTGGGAGTTATTATTGCATCCAATGACACCAATGTTGGGGGTTATTATTGTGTCCAATGACACCAATGTTGGGGGTTATTATTGTATCCAATGACACCAATGTTGGGGGTTATTATTGTGTCCAATGACACCAGTGCTGGGGGTTATTATTGTGTCCAATGACACCAATGCTGGGGGTTATTATTGTGTCCAATGACACCAATGTTGGGGGTTATTATTGCGTCCAATGACACCAATGCTGGGAGTTATTATTGCGTCCAATGACACCAATGTTGGGGGTTATTATTGTGTCCAATGACACCAATGCTGGGGGTTATTATTGTGTCCAATGACACCAGTGCTGGGGGTTATTATTGTGTCCAATGACACCAATGCTGGGGGTTATTATTGTGTTCAATGACACCAATGCTGGGAGTTATTATTGTGTCCAATGACACCAATGTTGGGGGTTATTATTGTGTCCAATGACACCAATGCTGGGAGTTATTATTGCGTCCAATGACACCAATGTTGGGGGTTATTATTGTATCCAATGACACCAATGTTGGGGGTTATTATTGTGTCCAATGACACCAATGCTGGGGGGTTATTATTGTGTTCAATGACACCAATGCTGGGAGTTATTATTGTGTCCAATGACACCAATGTTGGGGGTTATTATTGTGTCCAATGACACCAATGCTGGGAGTTATTATTGCGTCCAATGACACCAATGTTGGGGGTTATTATTGTATCCAATGACACCAATGTTGGTGGTTATTATTGTGTCCAATGATGCCAATGCTGGGGGGTTATTATTGTGTCCAATGACACCAATGCTGGGAGTTATTATTGTGTCCAATGACACCAATGTTGGGGGTTATTATTGTGTCCAATGACACCAATGTTAGGGGTAATTATTGTGTCCAATGACACCAATGCTGGGGGTTATTATTGTGTCTCCTGACACCAATGCTGGTGGTTATTATTGCGTCTCCTGACACCAATGCTGGGGGTTATTATTGTGTCCAATGACACCAATGCTGGGGGTTATTATTGTGTCCAATGACACCAATGCTGGGGGTTATTATTGTGTCCAATGACACCAATGTTGGGGGTTATTATTGTGTCCAATGACACCAATGCTGGGGGTTATTATTGTAGCCAATGACACCAATGCTGGGAGTTATTATTGTGTCCAATGACACCAATGTTGGGGGTTATTATTGTGTCCAATGACACCAAATGCCGGGGGTTATTATTGTGTCCAATGACGCCAATGTTGGGGGTTATTATTGTGTCCAATGACACCAAATGCCGGGGGTTATTATTGTGTCCAATGACACCAATGCTGGGAGTTATTATTGTGTCCAATGACACCAATGCTGGGGGTTATTATTGCGTCCAATAACACCAATGCTGGGGGTTATTATTGCGTCCAATGACACCAATGCTGGGAGTTATTATTGTGTCCAATGACACCAATGCTGGGGGTTATTATTTTGTCTCCTGACACCAATGCTGGGGGTTATTATTGTGTCCAATGACACCAATGCTGGGGGTTATTATTGTGTCCAATGACACCAATGCTGGGGGTTATTATTGTGTCCAATGACACCAATGCTGGGGGTTATTGTTGTGTCCAATGACACCAATGCTGGGGGTTATTATTGTGTCCAATGACACCAATGCTGGGGGTTATTATTGTGTTTCCTGACACCAATGCTGGTGGTTATTATTGTGTCTCCTGACACCAATGCTGGGGGTTATTATTGTGTCCAATGACACCAATGCTGGGGGTTATTATTGTGTCCAATGACACCAATGCTGGGGGGTTTTTATTGTGACCAATGACACCAATGTTGGGGGTTATTATTGTGTCCAATGACACCAATGCTGGGGGTTATTATTGTATCCAATGACACCAATGCTGGGAGTTATTATTGTGTCCAATGACACCAATGCTGGGGGTTATTATTGTATCCAATGACACCAATGCTGGGGGTTATTATTGCGTCCAATAACACCAATGCTGGGAGTTATTATTGTGTCCAATGACACCAATGCTGGGGGTTATTATTGTGTCCAATGACGCCAATGCTGGGAGTTATTATTGTGTCCAATGACACCAATGCTGGGGGTTATTATTGCGTCCAATAACACCAATGCTGGGGGTTATTATTGCGTCCAATGACACCAATGCTGGGAGTTATTATTGTGTTCAATGACACCAATGCTGGGGGTTATTATTGTGTCCAATGACACCAATGCTGGGGGTTATTATTGTGTCCAATGACACCAATGCTGGGGGTTATTATTGTGTCTCCTGTCTCCAAGTTATTGGCACCACATCCCTTGAATTAGATAACAATAGATAGACAAGGTTGGGACATTTGAGGTGCAACACAACACAAAAATATATGAAAAAATAAATTTTTATTTTATAAAGTTAAAATCAATAAAGCATAATCCATATAGATGATAAAAAGCAGTATCAGAAATGTGAAAAAAATGACAAAATTCTCTACATGTTTCACCACTGTATTAGTAGCTTCCTCAGGAGGTTTGCATTTGTCAGGCGCTGCTCTACTGAAAAACAAACATACACAAAATTACAAAAATGAGTACAACAATATACACACATCTATCAAATTATACAAAATTGGATTCAATCCCAAAATGGCTGGAGTCAAAAAGACCAAACAAGAAAAAAACAGAGAGAATATATTTACCTGCATCAACCTGGATTTATAAGAAAATATAAAAATGAGGCCAAGAGGGGTGAAGATATCAGGAGGAAACCCCCGAGGAAAGGATCATGTGGGGTACCATAGAGGGTGGTGGAAGAGCCAAACACAGACTTCAAAAATCTGGAGGATGATGGATAATTCCCACCAGCATGTGGAGGAAAGGAACTTCATGAATAAAACCGGAAACGAGTACAGATGACCCAAACAAAGGACAAAAATATATATCATGATTGCAAAAGTACCAATAATCCACTTGCATGGAAATGACCACAAAGGCAGTTTCCCAATGAAAGGACACGGCTAGTAATCCCAACTCCACATTGAAAATCCAGGGATCTACAAAAGAGTACTAGCCAATCAAAAAGGAGAAAAAGGAAACCGCTAATTGTTGAAGAAAACCTTCATAAATGTATTAAGTAGATTACCTGGAGTGGCAAGTTTCCTAACATGATCCTCCTCTATGGTGATGGCCTTGTTCTGACCCACCAGTCTATTCAATATTCCAATCGCACACGTTCCTGGCAAAGTGGCACATAAATAGCGGGTGCTGCAGCGATTACCAGTTGGGTTCTGGAAGCATCAGATAAACGCACATCTTCGCCAGCACACCATGGATCAGCAAGAAGTTGTCCAAGAAGGTTTTTAATGAAAAGAAGTTACATCACAAAAGAGGTGCAACGTTTCGGGGCCGCGCAGGACCCCTTCTTCAGGCATGTGATGATACCCACCCTCCTACCTCCCCATTGGATGCCTGGCATGGCGCCAAAGCAAAGGGGAGGAGCGGACGCTTCAGAAGCGTCTGGAACTGCATCCAATCGCACCGGAAGTGACGTTATCGTGCCAAAACCGGAAATGATGCTGATCGGTGGATCGGCTCACCGGAAGTGACGCAGGGTGTCAATTCTATGCAAACCGGAAACACAGACGGCGAACAAATCCGGAAATGGTAGAGAATAGATGGAAAACCTAAACCATTTGGGTCCATTAACATGAATGACATATCAACCACCAGGTTGGGTGTAAAAAGCCTTCAATCCAAAGTGGGAAAGGAGCCCAATATGGAGGGGATGAGACGGGGTCAATTCCAGACAAGTGGCGCCACCCAGTGGAGTCTAAACATGACAACAGTAGGGTGAACGCCCTTTGCGTCCGTATGGTCACCGAATCCTTAAAGGGGGCTCCTCCGTAAATAAAAAGGTACTAAAAAAAAATGAGCAATTTATAAATAATACTCCAAAATTCAGAAAAATATAACAAAATTCCAAAAAATGTAAACAATGTGCAAAAAACAGATAAATGAGAGCAATGAAAGCTCTACCTAGAAAAGCTCACTGTGTTGGAACATATTGAAACCAGCCATATAAGGGTTACAAATCACATTTAAACACATAGCAAAAGAGCTGAATAAATAAAGACCAGAATACAATGGTCAAAAGCCCAAAAAAAACATATAAATGGCCAGTGGTAATCCTCTACAGAAACGGTCTAAAAGGGATGGACTCGTTCAGACCTGGATGAGATGTCGCTGTCAGGGAATGAATCCATCTTGTTTCTCTTTGCAACGAAATCTTATCCACACCCCCCCCCCCCCCACTCTCATTAAGAGGTAAGTATTCTAATACAAAAAAAAAAAATTTTGGATAAATCAAAAGAATGATATAAGCCACTATGTCGGCTTATAGGAGTTTCCATCACATGATCCCTTATCCAATTCTGGTCTTTATTTATTCAGCTCTTTTGCGATTAAATTTGATTTGTAACCCTTATATGGCTGAGTTCGATATATTCCAACACAGTGAGCTTTTCTAGGAAATTTTTGGAATTTTGTTATATTTTTCTGAATTTTGGAGTATTATTTATAAATTGCTCATTTTTTTGAGTATCTTTTTATTTACGGAAGAACCCCCTTTAAGGATCCAGTGACCATACGGACGCCCAGGGCGTACACCCTACTGTTGTCATGTTTAGACTCCACTGGGTGGCGCCACTTGTCTGGAATTGACCCCGTCTCACCCCCTCCATATTGGGCTCCTTTCCCACTTTGGATTGAAGGCTTTTTACACCCAACCTAGTGGTTGATATGTCATTCATGTTAATGGCCCCAAATGGTTTAGGTTTTCCATCTTTTCTCTACCATTTCCGGATTTGTTCGCCGTCTGTGTTTCCGGTTTGCATACAATTGACACCCTGCGTCACTTCCGGTGAGCCGATCCACCGATCAGCATCATTTCCGGTTCCGGTTTTGACACGATTGACGTGACTTCCGGTGCGATCGGATGCAGTTCCAGATGCTTCTGAAGCGTCCGCTCCTCCCCTTTGCTTTGGCGCCATGCCAGGCATCCAATGGGGAGTTAGGAGGGCGGGTATATATACAGACTGGTGGGTTAGAACAAGGCCATCACCATAGAGAAGGATCATGTTAGGAAACTTGCCACTCCAGGTAATCTACTTATATGAAGGTTTTCTTCAACAATTAGTGGTTTCCTTTTTCTCCTTTTTGATTGGCTACTACTCTTTTGTAGATCCCTGGATTTTCAATGTGGAGTTGGGATTACTAGCCGTGTCCTTTCATTGGGAAACTGCCTTTGTGGTCATTTCCATGCAAGTGGATTATTGGTACTTTTGCAATCATGATATATATTTTTGTCCTTTGTTTGGGTCATCTGTACTCGTTTCCGGTTTTATTCATGAAGTTCCTTTCCTCCACATGCAGGTGGGAATTATCCATCATCCTCCAGATTTTTGAAGTCTGTGTTTGGCTCTTCCACCACCCTCTATGGTACCCCACATGATCCTTTCCTCGGGGGTTTCCTCCTGATATCTTCACCCCTCTTGGCCTCATTTTTATATTTTCTTATAAATCCGGGTTGATGCAGGTAAATATATTCTCTCTGTTCTTTTCTTGCTTGCTCTTTTTGACTCCAGCCATTTTGGGATTGAATCCAATTTTGTATAATTTGATAGATGTGTGTATATTGTTGTACTCATTTTTGTAATTTTGTGTATGTTTGTTTTTCAGTAGAGCAGCGCCTGACAAATGCAAACCTCCTGAGGAAGCTACTAATACAGTGGTGAAACATGTAGAGAATGTTGTCATTTTTTTCACATTTCTGATACTGTTTTTTATCATCTATATGGATTATGCTTTATTGATTTTAACTTTATAAAATAAACATTTATTTTTTCATATATCTTTGTGTTGTGTTGCACCTCAAAAGCCCCAACCTTGTCTATCTATTGATATCTAGTATATTTCGTAAATGTAATGTATTCATATTTATTGCAATAGGAGGAACCCACGCCACCAGGAAGCACCCCTCATCTACCACGTCTCACCTCTGCACCCCTCATCTACCACGTCTCACCTCTGCACCCCTCATCTACCACGTCTCACCTCTGCACCCCTCATCTACCACGTCTCACCTCTGCACCCCTCATTTACCACGTCTCACCTCTGCACCCCTAATCTACCACGTCTCACCTCTGCACCCCTCATCTACCACGTCTCACCTCTGCACCCCTCATCTACCACGTCTCACCTCTGCACCCCTCATCTACCACGTCTCACCTCTGCACCCCAATCTACCTCGTCTCACCTCTGCACCCCAATCTACCTCGTCTCACCTCTGCACCCCTCATCTACCACGTCTCACCTCTGCACCCCTCATCTACCACGTCTCACCTCTGCACCCCTCATCTACCACGTCTCACCTCTGCACCCCTCATCTACCATGTCTCACCTCTGCACCCCTCGTCTACCACGTCCCACCTCTGCACCCCTCGTCTACCACGTCCCACCTCTGCACCCCTTATCTACCATGTCTCACCTCTGCACCTCTGATCTACCATGTCTCACCTCTGATCTACCATGTCTCACCTCTGCACCCCTCATCTACCATGTCTCACCTCTGCACCCCTCATCTACCATGTCTCACCTCTGCACCCCTCATCTACCATGTCTCACCTCTGCACCCCTCATCTACCATGTCTCACCTCTGCACCCCTCATCTACCACGTCCCACCTCTGCACCTCTCATCTACCATGTCTCACCTCTGCACCCCTCATCTACCATGTCTCACCTCTGCACCCCTCATCTACCATGTCTCACCTCTGCACCCCTCATCTACCATGTCTCACCTCTGCACCCCTCATCTACCACGTCCCACCTCTGCACCTCTCATCTACCATGTCTCACCTCTAATCTACCATGTCTCACCTCAGCACCCCTCATCTACCATGTCTCACCTCTGCACCCCTCATCTACCATGTCTCACCTCTGCACCCCTCATCTACCATGTCTCACCTCTGCACCCCTCATCTACCATGTCTCACCGCTGCACCCCTCATCTACCACGTCCCACCTCTGCACCTCTCATCTACCATGTCTCACCTCTGATCTATCATGTCTCACCTCTGCACCCCTCATCTACCACATCTCACCTCTGCACCCCTCATCTACCTCGTCTCACCTCTGGACCCCTCATCTACCACGTCTCACCTCTGATCTACCATGTCTCCCCTCTGCACCTCTCATCTACCACGTCTCACCTCTGCACCCCTCATCTACCACGTCTCACCTCTGATCTACCATGTCTCCCCTCTGCACCTCTCATGTCTCACCTCTGCACCCCTCATCTACCTCGTCTCACCTCTGGACCCCTCATCTACCACATCTCACCTCTGCACCCCTCATCTACCTCGTCTCACCTCTGGACCCCTCATCTACCACGTCTCACCTCTGATCTACCATGTCTCCCCTCTGCACCTCTCATCTACCACGTCTCACCTCTGCACCCCTCATCTACCATGTCTCACCTCTGCACCCCTAATCTACCACGTCTCACCTCTGATCTACCATGTCTCCCCTCTGCACCTCTCATGTCTCACCTCTGCACCCCTCATCTACCTCGTCTCACCTCTGGACCCCTCATCTACCACGTCTCACCTCTGCACCCCTAATCTACCACGTCTCACCTCTGCACCGCTCATCTACCATGTCTCACCTCTGCACCTCTCATCTACCACGTCTCACCTCTGCACCCCTCATCTACCTCGTCTCACCTCTGGACCCCTCATCTACCACGTCTCACCTCTGCACCCCTCATCTACCACGTCTCACCTCTGCACCCCTCATCTACCACGTCTCACCTCTGCACCCCTCATCTACCACGTCTCACCTCTGCACCCCTCATCTACCACGTCTCACCTCTGCACCCTTCATCTACCACGTCTCACCTCTGCACCCCTCATCTACCACGTCTCACCTCTGCACCCCTCATCTACCACGTCTCACCTCTGCACCCCTCATCTACCACGTCTCACCTCTGCACCCCTCATCTACCATGTCTCACCTCTGCACCTCTCATCTACCATGTCTCACCTCTGCACCCCTAATCTACCACGTCTCACCTCTGCACCCCTCATCTACCATGTCTCACCTCTGCACCCCTCATCTACCATGTCTCACCTCTGCACCCCTCATCTACCACGTCTCACCTCTGCACCCCTCATCTACCACGTCTCACCTCTGCACCCCTCATCTACCTCGTCTCACCTCTGGACCCCTCATCTACCACGTCTCACCTCTGCACCCCTCATCTACCACGTCTCACCTCTGCACCCCTCATCTACCACGTCTCACCTCTGCACCCCTCATCTACCACGTCTCACCTCTGCACCCCTCATCTACCACGTCTCACCTCTGCACCCTTCATCTACCACGTCTCACCTCTGCACCCCTCATCTACCACGTCTCACCTCTGCACCCCTCATCTACCACGTCTCACCTCTGCACCCCTCATCTACCACGTCTCACCTCTGCACCCCTCATCTACCATGTCTCACCTCTGCACCTCTCATCTACCATGTCTCACCTCTGCACCCCTAATCTACCACGTCTCACCTCTGCACCCCTCATCTACCATGTCTCACCTCTGATCTACCATGTCTCACCTCTGCACCCCTCATCTACCTCGTCTCACCTCTGGACCCCTCATCTACCACGTCTCACCTCTGCACCCCTAATCTACCACGTCTCACCTCTGCACCCCTAATCTACCATGTCTCACCTCTGCACCCCTCATCTACCATGTCTCACCTCTGCACCCCTCATCTACCACATCTCACCTCTGCACCTCTCATCTACCTCGTCTCACCTCTGCACCTCTCATCTACCACGTCTCACCTCTGCACCCCTCATCTACCATGTCTCACCTCTGCACCCCTCATCTACCATGTTTCACCTCTGCACCCCTCATCTACATCTCACCTCTGCACCCCTCATCTACCACATCTCACCTCTGCACCCCTCATCTACCTCGTCTCACCTCTGCACCCCTCATCTACCACGTCTCACCTCTGCACCCCTCATCTACCATGTCTCACTTCTGCACCCCTCATCTACCATGTCTCACCTCTGCACCCCTCATCTACATCTCACCTCTGCACCCCTCATCTACCACATCTCACCTCTGCACCCCTCATCTACCTCGTCTCACCTCTGGACCCCTCATCTACCACGTCTCACTTCTGATCTACCATGTCTCCCCTCTGCACCTCTCATCTACCACGTCTCACCTCTGCACCCCTCATCTACCTCGTCTCACCTCTGGACCCCTCATCTACCACGTCTCACCTCTGCACCCCTAATCTACCACGTCTCACCTCTGCACCCCTCATCTACCATGTCTCACCTCAGCACCTCTCATCTACCATGTCTCACCTCTGCACCTCTCATCTACCACGTCTCACCTCTGCACCCCTCATCTACCTCGTCTCACCTCTGGACCCATCTACCACGTCTCACCTCTGCACCCCTCATCTACCACGTCTCACCTCTGCACCCCTCGTCTACCACGTCTCACCTCTGCACCCCTCATCTACCATGTCTCACCTCTGCACCTCTCATCTACCACATCTCACCTCTGCACCCCTCATCTACCTCGTCTCACCTCTGGACCCATCTACCACGTCTCACCTCTGCACCCCTCATCTACCACGTCTCACCTCTGCACCCCTCATCTACCACGTCTCACCTCTGCACCCCTCATCTACCACGTCTCACCTCTGCACCCTTCATCTACCACGTCTCACCTCTGCACCCCTCATCTACCACGTCTCACCTCTGCACCTCTCATCTACCATGTCTCACCTCTGCACCCCTCATCTACATCTCACCTCTGCACCCCTAATCTACCACGTCTCCCCTCTGCACCTCTCATCTACCACGTCTCACCTCTGCACCCCTCATCTACCTCGTCTCACCTCTGGACCCCTCATCTACCACGTCTCACCTCTGCACCCCTAATCTACCACGTCTCACCTCTACACCCCTCATCTACCATGTCTCACCTCTGCACCTCTCATCTACCACGTCTCACCTCTGCACCCCTCATCTACCATGTCTCACCTCTGCACCCCTCATCTACCACATCTCACCTCTGCACCTCTCATCTACCTCGTCTCACCTCTGCACCCTAATCTACCACGTCTCACCTCTCATCTACCATTGGGGGGTATGGGTGTAATATTCATGTTGGGGGGTATGGGTGTAATATTCATGTTGGGGGTGTCGGTGAAATATTCCTGGGGGGACGTCAGTGTCAGGATGGGGGTGTCGGTGTATTATTCATGTTGAGGGTGTCGGTGTAATATTCCTGATGGGGGAGTATGGGTGTATTATTCCTGCTGGGGGGTATGTGTGTAATATTCATGTTGGGGGGTGTCGGTGTAATATTCCTGATGGGGGAGTATGGGTGTATTATTCATGCTGGGGGGGGGGGGTATGGGTGTATATTCATGTTGGGGGGTATGGGTGTATTATTCATGTTGGGGGGGTATGGGTGTAATATTCATGTTGGGAGGAGTATGGGTGTAATATTCATGTTGGGGAGTATGGGTGTAATATTCATGTTGGGGGGGGGGGGGGTATGGGTGTAATATTCATGTTGGGGGGGGGTATGGGTGTAATATTCATGTTGGGGGGGGTGTATGGGTGTAATATTCATGTTGGGGGGGGGTATGGGTGTAATATTCATGTTGGGGGGGTAGGGGTGTAATATTCATGTTGGGGGGGTGTAATATTCATGTTGGGGGGTGTAATATTCATGTTGGGGCTTGTCGGTGTAATATTCATGTTGGGGGGGTATGGGTGTATTATTCATGTTGGGGGGGGGGTATGGGTGTATTATTCATGTTGGGGGGGTGTAATATTCATGTTGGGGCTTGCGGTGTAATATTCATGTTGGGGGGGTATGGGTGTAATATTCATGTTGGGGGGGGGTATGGGTGTAATATTCATGTTGGGGGGTATGGGTGTATATTATGTTGGGGGGGGGGGGTATGGGTGTATTATTCATGTTGGGGGGGGGGGTATGGGTGTATTATTCATGTTGGGGGGGGGGGGTATGTGTGTAATATTCCTGATGGGGGAGTATGGGTGTATTATTCATGTTGGGGGGGTATGGGTGTAATATTCCTGATGGGGGAGTACGGGTGTATTATTCCTGATGGGGGGAGTATGGGTGTAATATTCATGTTGGGGGGTATGGGTGTATTATTCATGTTGGGGGGGGGGGGGGGGGTATGGGTGTATTATTCATGTTGGGGGGAGTATGGGTGTAATATTCATGTTGGGGGGGTATGGGTGTATTATTCATGTTGGGGGGGTATGGGTGTATTATTCATGTTGGGGGGGAGTATGGGTGTAATATTCATGTTGGGGGGGTATGGGTGTAATATTCATGTTGGGGGGGGGGGGTATGGGTGTAATATTCCTGATGGGGGGAGTATAGGTGTATTATTCATGTTGGGGGGGTATGGGTGTATTATTCATGTTGGGGGAAGTATGGGTGTAATATTCATGTTGGGGGGTATGGGTGTATTATTCATGTTGGGGGGTATGGGTGTAATATTCCTGATGGGGGGAGTATAGGTGTATTATTCATGTTGGGGGGGGTATGGGTGTATTATTCATGTTGGGGGGTATGGGTGTAATATTCATGTTGGGGGGAGTATGGGTGTAATATTCCTGATGGGGGAGTATGGGTGTAATATTCCTGATGGGGGGGTATGGGTGTAATATTCATGTTGGGGGGGTATGGGTGTAATATTCATGTTGGGGGGTATGGGTGTTATTATTCATGTTGGGGGGGGGGGGGGGTATGGGTGTAATATTCCTGATGGGGGGAGTATAGGTGTATTATTCATGTTGGGGGGTATGGGTGTATATTCATGTTGGGGGGGTATGGGTGTATTATTCATGTTGGGGGGGTATGGGTGTAATATTCATGTTGGGGGGAGTATGGGTGTAATATTCATGTTGGGGGAGTATGGGTGTAATATTCATGTTGGGGGGTATGGGTGTAATATTCATGTTGGGGGGGGGGTATGGGTGTAATATTCATGTTGGGGGAGTATGGGTGTAATATTCATGTTGGGGGGGGTATGGGTGTAATATTTCTGATGGGGGGAGTATAGGTGTAATATTCATGTTGGGGGGTATGGGTGTATTATTCATGTTGGGGGGGGGGGGTATGGGTGTAATATTCATGTTGGGGGAGTATGGGTGTATTATTCATGTTGGGGGGAGTATGGGTGTATTATTCATGTTGGGGGGAGTATGGGTGTAATATTCCTGATGGGGGGAGTATAGGTGTATTATTCATGTTGGGGGGGGGGTATGGGTGTAATATTCATGTTGGGGGGGGGGTATGGGTGTAATATTCATGTTGGGGGGTATGGGTGTATTATTCAAGTTGGGGGGGGGTATGGGTGTAATATTCATGTTGGGGGGGTATGGGTGTATTATTCATGTTGGGGGGTATGGGTGTATTATTCAAGTTGGGGGGGGGTATGGGTGTAATATTCCTGATGGGGGGAGTATGGGTGTATTATTCATGTTGGGGGGGTATGGGTGTATTATTCATGTTGGGGGGGTATGGGTGTAATATTCATGTTGGGGGGGGTATGGGTGTATTATTCATGTTGGGGGGTATGGGTGTATTATTCATGTTGGGGGGTATGGGTGTAATATTCATGTTGGGGGGGGTATGGGTGTAATATATATGTTGGGGGGGTATGGGTGTAATATTCATGTTGGGGGGTATGGGTGTATTATTCATGTTGGGGGGGTAGGGTGTATTATTCATGTGGGGGGGATGGGTGTAATATATGTTGGGGGGGGGTATGGGTGTAATATTCATGTTGGGGGGGGTATGGGTGTAATATTCATGTTGGGGGGGTATGGGTGTATTATTCATGTTGGGGGGGGTATGGGTGTATTATTCATGTTGGGGGGGGGTATGGGTGTATTATTCATGGTGGGGGGGGGGGGTATGGGTGTATTATTCATGTTGGGGGGGGAGTATGGGTGTATTATTCATGTTGGGGGGGTATGGGTGTATTATTCATGTTGGGGGGGGTATGGGTGTAATATTCATGTTGGGGGGGGAGTATGGGTGTATTATTCATGTTGGGGGGGGTATGGGTGTAATTATTCATGTTGGGGGGGTATGGGTGTAATATTCATGTTGGGGGAGTATGGGTGTATTATTCATGTTGGGGGGGTATGGGTGTAATATTCATGTTGGGGGGGGGGTATGGGTGTAATATTCATGTTGGGGGGGTATGGGTGTAATATTCATGTTGGGGGGGGAGTATGGGTGTAATATTCATGTTGGGGGGTATGGGTGTAATATTCATGTTGGGGGAGTATGGGTGTATTATTCCATGTTGGGGGGGGTATGGGTGTAATATTCATGTTGGGGGGGGTATGGGTGTAATATTCATGTTGGGGGGTATGGGTGTAATATTCATGTTGGGGGGGGTATGGGTGTAATATTTATGTTGGGGGGGGGGTATGGGTGTATTATTCATGTTGGGGGGGGGTATGGGTGTAATATTCATGTTGGGGGGGGGGTATGGGTGTAATATTCATGTTGGGGGGGAGTATGGGTGTAATATTCATGTTGGGGGGGTATGGGTGTAATATTCATGTTGGGGGGGGGGTATGGGTGTAATATTTATGTTGGGGGGGGTATGGGTGTATTATTCATGTTGGGGGGGGGGTATGGGTGTAATATTCATGTTGGGGGGGTATGGGTTAATATTCATGTTGGGGGGGGGAGTATGGGTGTATTATTCATGTTGGGGGGGGGTATGGGTGTATTATTCATGTTGGGGGGGTATGGGTGTAATATTCATGTTGGGGGGGTATGGGTGTAATATTTATGTTGGGGGGGGTATGGGTGTATTATTCATGTTGGGGGGGGTATGGGTGTATTATTCACGTTGGGGGGGGGGGTATGGGTGTATTATTCATGTTGGGGGGGTATGGGTGTAATATTCATGTTGGGGGGGCATGGGTGTATTATTCATGTTGGGGGGGGTATGGGTGTATTATTCATGTTGGGGGGTATGGGTGTATTATTCATGTTGGGGGGGGGTATGGGTGTAATATTCATGTTGGGGGGGTATGGGTGTATTAGTCATGTTGGGGGGGGGGGGGGTATGGGTGTATTATTCATGTTGGGGGGGGGGTATGGGTGTATTATTCATGTTGGGGGGGTATGGGTGTAATATTCATGTTGGGGGGTATGGGTGTAATATTCATGTTGGGGGGTATGGGTGTATTATTCATGTTGGGGGGGGTATGGGTGTAATATTCATGTTGGGGGGGGTATGGGTGTAATATTCATGTTGGGGGGTATGGGTGTATTATTCATGTTGGGGGGGGTATGGGTGTAATATTCATGTTGGGGGGTATGGGTGTAATATTCATGTTGGGGGGGGGGGGTATGGGTGTAATATTCATGTTGGGGGGGTATGGGTGTATTATTCCTGATGGGGGGGGGTATGGGTGTATTATTCATGTTGGGGGGGTATGGGTGTATTATTCCTGATGGGGGGGTATGGGTGTATTATTCATGTTGGGGGGAGTATGGGTGTATTATTCATGTTGGGGGGGTATGGGTGTAATATTCATGTTGGGGGGGTGTGGGTGTAATATTCATGTTGGGGGAGTATGGGTGTAATATTCATGTTGGGGGGGGGTATGGTGTATTATTCATGTTGGGGAGTATGGGTGTATTATTCATGTTGGGGGGGTATGGGTGTAATATTCATGTTGGGGGGGTGTGGGTGTAATATTCATGTTGGGGGGGTGTGGGTGTAATATTCATGTTGGGGGAGTATGGGTGTAATATTCATGTTGGGGGGGGTATGGGTGTATTATTCATGTTGGGGGAGTATGGGTGTATTATTCATGTTGGGGGGGTATGGGTGTAATATTCATGTTGGGGGGGGGGGTATGGGTGTAATATTCCTGATGGGGGGGTATGGGTGTAATATTCATGTTGGGGGGTATGGGTGTATTATTCATGTTGGGGGGGGGTATGGGTGTATTATTCATGTTGGGGGAGTATGGGTGTATTATTCATGTTGGGGGGGGTATGGGTGTAATATTCATGTTGGGGGGGGGGGTATGGGTGTAATATTCCTGATGGGGGGGTATGGGTGTAATATTCCTGATGGGGGGGTATGGGTGTAATATTCCTGATGGGGGGGTATGGGTGTATTATTCATGTTGGGGGGGGGGGTATGGGTGTATTATTCATGTTGGGGGGTATGGGTGTATTATTCATGTTGGGGGGGGTATGGGTGTAATATTCCTGATGGGGGGTATGGGTGTAATATTCCTGATGGGGGGGGTATGGGTGTATTATTCATGTTGGGGGGGGTATGGGTGTATTATTCATGTTGGGGGGAAGTATGGGTGTATTATTCATGTTGGGGGGGGGGTATGGGTGTAATATTCCTGATGGGGGGGGTATGGGTGTATTATTCATGTTGGGGGGGGGGGTATGGGTGTATTATTCATGTTGGGGGGTATGGGTGTATTATTCATGTTGGGGGGGGGGGTATGGGTGTAATATTCATGTTGGGGGGGGTATGGGTGTATTATCATGTTGGGGGGGTATGGGTGTAATATTCATGTTGGGGGGAAGTATGGGTGTATTATTCATGTTGGGGGGGTATGGGTGTAATATTCCTGATGGGGGGGTATGGGTGTATTATTCATGTTGGGGGGGGGTATGGGTGTAATATTCCTGATGGGGGGGGGTATGGGTGTATTATTCATGTTGGGGGGGTATGGGTGTATTATTCATGTTGGGGGGGGTATGGGTGTAATATTCATGTTGGGGGGGGTATGGGTGTAATATTCATGGTTGGGTGGGTATGGTGTAATATTCATGTTGGGGGGGGTATGGGTGTATTATCATGTTGGGGGGAAGTATGGGTGTAATATCATGATGGGGGAGTATGGGTGTAATATTCATGTTGGGGGGGGTATGGGTGTAATATTCATGTTGGGGGGGGTATGGGTGTAATATTCATGATGGGGGAGTATGGGTGTATTATTCATGTTGTGGGGGGTATGGGTGTAATATTCATGTTGGGGGGGTATGGGTGTATTATTCATGTTGGGGGGTATGGGTGTATTATTCATGTTGGGGGAGTATGGGTGTATTATTCATGTTGGGGGGGGTATGGGTGTAATATTCATGTTGGGGGGGGGTATGGGTGTAATATTCCTGATGGGGGGGTATGGGTGTAATATTCATGTTGGGGGGGGGGTATGGGTGTAATATTCCTGATGGGGGGGGGTATGGGTGTATTATTCATGTTGGGGGGGGGTATGGGTGTATTATTCATGTTGGGGGGTATGGGTGTATTATTCATGTTGGGGGGGTATGGGTGTAATATTCATGTTGGGGGGGTATGGGTGTAATATCATGTTTGGGGGGTATGGTGTAATATTCATGTTGGGGGGGGGTATGGGTGTAATATTCCTGATGGGGGGGGTATGGGTGTATTATTCATGTTGGGGGGGGGTATGGGTGTATTATTCATGTTGGGGGGTATGGGTGTATTATTCATGTTGGGGGGTATGGGTGTAATATTCCTGATGGGGGGGGTATGGGTGTATTATTCATGTTGGGGGGGGGTATGGGTGTATTATTCATGTTGGGGGGGTATGGGTGTATTATTCATGTTGGGGGGGTATGGGTGTAATATTCATGTTGGGGGGGGTATGGGTGTAATATTCATGTTGGGGGGGTATGGGTGTAATATTCATGTTGGGGGGGGTATGGGTGTAATATTCCTGATGGGGGGGGGTATGGGTGTATTATTCATGTTGGGGGGGGGTATGGGTGTATTATTCATGTTGGGGGGTATGGGTGTATTATTCATGTTGGGGGGTATGGGTGTAATATTCCTGATGGGGGGTATGGGTGTAATATTCATGTTGGGGGGGGGTATGGGTGTAATATTCCTGATGGGGGGGGTATGGGTGTATTATTCATGTTGGGGGGGGGTATGGGTGTATTATTCATGTTGGGGGGTATGGGTGTATTATTCATGTTGGGGGGGGTATGGGTGTAATATTCATGTTGGGGGGGGTATGGGTGTAATATTCATGTTGGGGGGGGGGTATGGGTGTATTATTCATGTTTGGGGGGGGGTATGGGTGTAATATTCATGTTGGGGGGGGTATGGGTGTAATATTCATGTTGGGGGGGGGTATGGGTGTATTATTCATGTTGGGTGGGTATGGGTGTAATATTCATGTTGGGGGGAAGTATGGGTGTAATATTCATGTTGGGGGAAGTATGGGTGTAATATTCATGTTGGGGTGGGGTATGGGTGTATTATTCATGTTGGGGGGGGGTATGGGTGTAATATTCATGTTGGGGGGAAGTATGGGTGTAATATTCATGTTGGGGGGGGGTATGGGTGTATTATTCATGTTGGGGGGAAGTATGGGTGTAATATTCATGTTGGGGGACGTTTGTGCAGGAAGTTCTTGTCGTATGATGGGCGCGGCGAGGATTTGGTCACACCTAGGTGTTCTGGACCCGAATCGGTGCAAAACGCAGCACACACTTGCGATCCCTTTACTTTCAATATCATCCCAATCGAGGCGTGATTTTAGCATGATTTTGGCGTGATTGTTGCCTGAAAAATTACAGGACGGCTTTTGGTAAAGCTGAATTACCGAGCAACAAATGATGAAACAGATGATATTTTTCTGTAATTAAAAAATGGCAAAGTTTAAAAATGTTTAATAAGTGCTGTACACAAATGCTCAAAAATGCCCAATACAAAGACGCTTGTAAGAACGCATGGGAAAAAAAATGCTCAAAAACGCGCCTTTCAGGTGGAAATGCAGCTTAATGTCGGTCACTGCAGATAATGGCACCCCCCTCCCCCCCCCACCCCCTTGACTTCTCCGGTGCTCCGTTCATCCAGGGATGCCAATTGACATATTTGGTACTTCTGGTATGGAGAACTTGTCACTCACTACCCTCCCCCCCCCCTATGACTGCAAAGGGGGATGGTAATTGGTCACGTGAGGGCAAGGAGAGTCTTCAGCCCCTGAATAAGCTTCTGTGCCCTTCAGAAAACTGGACCCCGAGACAATGACAATACATTTTAGGTGAGTGAAAACCCTGGGGGATGGGCTCTAAGAAGAACGGGGGAGGGGTGGGATAAAATTGTTGCCCACATTTCATACTTAAAGTGGAGTTCCACCCCCAAAAAAAAATTTATGTGCTTAAAAAAAAAAAAAAAAATATTTGGAGAAATTTTTTTTTACTCACCTCTTTAATGCCTGTTGCTAGGGGGTCCCTCGTAGTCTGCCTCCTTCAGCGCCTGTTGTCACTTCCCTCGGCGCAGGAAGGAAGATCACCCCTCCCCCATCCCTCTAGCCAATCATCTGGGACACGTGACAGGTCCCAGATGATTGTGCGGCCAGTCACGGCGCTCGGTGCAGCTCGCGCATGCGCAGTGGGTGCCCGGGCGCCCCCCAGTTAAAATGCCAGCGCCGCTGAGCGGAGGGGGAGATGAGCGGGGCTCCGATTCCCCACATCACTGGACCCCGGGACAGGTAAGTGTCGATTATTAAAAGTCAGCAGCTGCAGTATTTGTAGCTGACTTTTATTTATAATGGGAACTTCACTTTAAGCCTTTAGAACTGGTATGACTCCCCCTATATTACCATACACATATTACTGGTACTCTGCTGCCACCTGATGGTTAGAACTGTATGACTCCCCCTATATTACCACACACATAATATTACCGGTCCTCTGCTGCCACCTGATGGTAAGAACTGGTATGACTCCCCCTATATTACCATACACATAATATTACCGACCTCTGCTGCCACCTGATGGTAAGAACTGGTATGACTCCCCCTATATTACCATACACATATTACTGGTACTCTGCTGCCACCTGATGGTTAGAACTGGTATGACTCCCCTATATTACCATACACATAATATTACCGGTCCTCTGCTGCCACCTGATGGTAAGAACTGGTATGACTCCCCCTATATTACCATACACATAATATTACCGATCCTCTGCTGCCACCTGATGGTAAGAACTGGTATGACTCCCCTATATTACCACACACATAATATTACCGGTCCTCTGCTGCCACCTGATGGTAAGAACTGGTATGACTCCCCCTATATTACCATACACATAATATTACCGACCTCTGCTGCCACCTGATGGTAAGAACTGGTATGACTCCCCCTATATTACCATACACATATTACTGGTACTCTGCTGCCACCTGATGGTTAGAACTGGTATGACTCCCCTATATTACCATACACATATTACTGGTACTCTGCTGCCACCTGATGGTTAGAACTGGTATGACTCCCCTATATTACCACACACATTATATTACCGGTCCTCTGCTGCCACCTGATGGTTAGAACTGGTATGACTCCCCCTATATTACCATACACATATTACTGGTACTCTGCTGCCACCTGATGGTTAGAACTGGTATGACTCCCCCTATATTACCATACACATAATATTACCGGTCCTCTGCTGCCACCTGATGGTAAGAACTGGTATGACTCCCCCTATATTACCATACACATAATATTACCGATCCTCTGCTGCCACCTGATGGTAAGACTGGTATGACTCCCCCTATATTACCATACACATAATATTACCGGTACTCTGCTGCCAGCTGATGGTTAGAACTGGTATGACTCCCCCTATATTACCATACACATAATATTACCGGTCCTCTGCTGCCACCTGATGGTAAGAACTGGTATGACTCCCCCTATATTACCATACACATAATATTACCGGTACTCTGCTGCCACCTGATGGTAAGAACTGGTATGACTCCCCCTATATTACCATACACATAATATTACCGGTACTCTGCTGCCACCTGATGGTTAGAACTGGTGTGACTCCCCCTATATTACCATACACATATTACTGGTACTCTGCTGCCACCTGATGGTTAGAACTGGTATGACTCCCCCTATATTACCACACACATAATATTACCTGTACTCTGCTGCCACCTGATGGTAAGAACTGGTATGACTCCCCTATATTACCATACACATAATATTACCGGTACTCTGCTGCCACCTGATGGTAAGAACTGGTATGACTCCCCCTATATTACCATACACATAATATTACCGGTACTCTGCTGCCACCTGATGGTTAGAACTGGTGTGACTCCCCCTATATTACCATACACATATTACTGGTACTCTGCTGCCACCTGATGGTTAGAACTGGTATGACTCCCCCTATATTACCATACACATATTACTGGTACTCTGCTGCCACCTGATGGTTAGAACTGGTATGACTCCCCCTATATTACCACACACATAATATTACCTGTACTCTGCTGCCACCTGATGGTAAGAACTGGTATGACTCCCCCTATATTACCATACACATAATATTACCTGTACTCTGCTGCCACCTGATGGTTAGAACTGGTGTGACTCCCCCTATATTACCATACACATATATTACCGGTCCTCTGCTGCCACCTGATGGTAAGAACTGGTATGACTCCCCCTATATTACCATACACATAATATTACCGGTACTCTGCTGCCACCTGATGGTAAGAACTGGTATGACTCCCCCCTATATTACCATACACATAATATTACCGGTCCTCTGCTGCCACCTGATGGTAAGAACTGGTATGACTCCCCCTATATTACCATACACATAATATTACCGGTACTCTGCTGCCACCTGATGGTTAGAACTGGTGTGACTCCCCCTATATTACCATACACATAATATTACCGGTCCTCTGCTGCCACCTGATGGTAAGAACTGGTATGACTCCCCCTATATTACCATACACATAATATTACCGGTACTCTGCTGCCACCTGATGGTTAGAACTGGTGTGACTCCCCCTATATTACCATACACATAATATTACCGGTACTCTGCTGCCACCTGATGGTAAGAACTGGTATGACTACCCCTATATTACCATACACATATTACTGGTACTCTGCTGCCACCTGATGGTTAGAACTGGTATGACTCCCCCTATATTACCACACACATAATATTACCTGTACTCTGCTGCCACCTGATGGTAAGAACTGGTATGACTCCCCCTATATTACCATACACATAATATTACCTGTACTCTGCTGCCACCTGATGGTTAGAACTGGTGTGACTCCCCCTATATTACCATACACATATTACTGGTACTCTGCTGCCACCTGATGGTTAGAACTGGTATGACTCCCCCTATATTACCACACACATAATATTACCTGTACTCTGCTGCCACCTGATGGTAAGAACTGGTATGACTCCCCCTATATTACCATACACATAATATTACCTGTACTCTGCTGCCACCTGATGGTTAGAACTGGTGTGACTCCCCCTATATTACCATACACATAATATTACCGGTCCTCTGCTGCCACCTGATGGTAAGAACTGGTATGACTCCCCCTATATTACCATACACATAATATTACCGGTACTCTGCTGCCACCTGATGGTAAGAACTGGTATGACTCCCCCTATATTACCATACACATAATATTACCGGTACTCTGCTGCCACCTGATGGTTAGAACTGCTGTGACTCCCCCTATATTACCATACACATATTACTGGTACTCTGCTGCCAACTGATGGTTAGAACTGGTATGACTCCCCCTATATTACCATACACATATTACTGGTACTCTGCTGCCACCTGATGGTTAGAACTGGTGTGACTCCCCCTATATTACCATACACATAATATTACCGGTCCTCTGCTGCCACCTGATGGTTAGAACTGGTGTGACTCCCCCTATATTACCATACACATATTACTGGTACTCTGCTGCCACCTGATGGTTAGAACTGGTATGACTCCCCCTATATTACCACACACATAATATTACCTGTACTCTGCTGCCACCTGATGGTAAGAACTGGTATGACTCCCCCTATATTACCATACACATAATATTACCTGTACTCTGCTGCCACCTGATGGTTAGAACTGGTGTGACTCCCCCTATATTACCATACACATAATATTACCGGTCCTCTGCTGCCACCTGATGGTAAGAACTGGTATGACTCCCCCTATATTACCATACACATAATATTACCGGTACTCTGCTGCCACCTGATGGTTAGAACTGGTGTGACTCCCCCTATATTACCATACACATATTACTGGTACTCTGCTGCCACCTGATGGTTAGAACTGGTGTGACTCCCCCTATATTACCATACACATATTACTGGTACTCTGCTGCCACCTGATGGTTAGAACTGGTATGACTCCCCCTATATTACCACACACATAATATTATCTGTACTCTGCTGCCACCTGATGGTAAGAACTGGTATGACTCCCCCTATATTACCATACACATAATATTACCTGTACTCTGCTGCCACCTGATGGTTAGAACTGGTGTGACTCCCCCTATATTACCATACACATAATATTACCGGTCCTCTGCTGCCACCTGATGGTAAGAACTGGTATGACTCCCCCTATATTACCATACACATAATATTACCGGTCCTCTGCTGCCACCTGATGGTAAGAACTGGTATGACTCCCCCTATATTACCACACACATAATATTACCGGTCCTCTGCTGCCACCTGATGGTAAGAACTGGTATGACTCCCCCTATATTACCACACACATAATATTACCGGTCCTCTGCTGCCACCTGATGGTAAGAACTGGTATGACTCCCCCTATATTACCATACACATAATATTACCGGTCCTCTGCTGCCACCTGATGGTAAGAACTGGTATGACTCCCCCTATATTACCATACACATAATATTACCGGTCCTCTGCTGCCACCTGATGGTTAGAACTGGTGTGACTCCCCCTATATTACCATACACATATTACTGGTACTCTGCTGCCACCTGATGGTTAGAACTGGTATGACTCCCCCTATATTACCACACACATAATATTACCTGTACTCTGCTGCCACCTGATGGTAAGAACTGGTATGACTCCCCCTATATTACCATACACATAATATTACCTGTACTCTGCTGCCACCTGATGGTTAGAACTGGTGTGACTCCCCCTATATTACCATACACATAATATTACCGGTCCTCTGCTGCCACCTGATGGTAAGAACTGGTATGACTCCCCCTATATTACCATACACATAATATTACCGGTACTCTGCTGCCACCTGATGGTAAGAACTGGTATGACTCCCCCTATATTACCATACACATAATATTACCGGTACTCTGCTGCCACCTGATGGTTAGAACTGGTGTGACTCCCCCTATATTACCATACACATATTACTGGTACTCTGCTGCCACCTGATGGTTAGAACTGGTATGACTCCCCCTATATTACCATACACATATTACTGGTACTCTGCTGCCACCTGATGGTTAGAACTGGTGTGACTCCCCCTATATTACCATACACATAATATTACCTGTACTCTGCTGCCACCTGATGGTTAGAACTGGTGTGACTCCCCCTATATTACCATACACATAATATTACCGGTCCTCTGCTGCCACCTGATGGTAAGAACTGGTATGACTCCCCCTATATTACCATACACATAATATTACCGGTCCTCTGCTGCCACCTGATGGTAAGAACTGGTATGACTCCCCCTATATTACCACACACATAATATTACCGGTCCTCTGCTGCCACCTGATGGTAAGAACTGGTATGACTCCCCCTATATTACCATACACATAATATTACCGGTACTCTGCTGCCACCTGATGGTTAGAACTGGTGTGACTCCCCCTATATTACCATACACATAATATTACTGGTACTCTGCTGGCACCTAGTGGTTAGAACTGGTGTGACTCCCCCTATATTACCACACACATAATATTACCTGTACTCTGCTGCCACCTGATGGTAAGAACTGGTATGACTCCCCCTATATTACCATACACATAATATTACCTGTACTCTGCTGCCACCTGATGGTAAGAACTGGTATGACTCCCCCTATATTACCATACACATAATATTACCTGTACTCTGCTGCCACCTGATGGTTAGAACTGGTATGACTCCCCCTATATTACCATACACATAATATTACCGGTCCTCTGCTGCCACCTGATGGTTAGAACTGGTGTGACTCCCCCTATATTACCATACACATATTACTGGTACTCTGCTGCCACCTGATGGTTAGAACTGGTATGACTCCCCCTATATTACCACACACATAATATTACCTGTACTCTGCTGCCAGCTGATGGTAAGAACTGGTATGACTCCCCCTATATTACCATACACATAATATTACCTGTACTCTGCTGCCACCTGATGGTTAGAACTGGTATGACTCCCCCTATATTACCATACACATAATATTACCGGTCCTCTGCTGCCACCTGATGGTTAGAACTGGTGTGACTCCCCCTATATTACCATACACATATTACTGGTACTCTGCTGCCACCTGATGGTTAGAACTGGTATGACTCCCCCTATATTACCACACACATAATATTACCTGTACTCTGCTGCCAGCTGATGGTAAGAACTGGTATGACTCCCCCTATATTACCATACACATAATATTACCGGTCCTCTGCTGCCACCTGATGGTAAGAACTGGTATGACTCCCCCTATATTACCATACACATAATATTACCGGTCCTCTGCTGCCACCTGATGGTAAGAACTGGTATGACTCCCCCTATATTACCATACACATATTACTGGTACTCTGCTGCCACCTGATGGTTAGAACTGGTATGACTCCCCCTATATTACCATACACATATTACTGGTACTCTGCTGCCACCTGATGGTTAGAACTGGTGTGACTCCCCCTATATTACCATACACATAATATTACCGGTACTCTGCTGCCACCTGATGGTTAGAACTGGTGTGACTCCCCCTATATTACCATACACATATTACTGGTACTCTGCTGCCACCTGATGGTTAGAACTGGTATGACTCCCCCTATATTACCATACACATATTACTGGTACTCTGCTGCCACCTGATGGTTAGAACTGGTGTGACTCCCCCTATATTACCATACACATAATATTACCTGTACTCTGCTGCCACCTGATGGTAAGAACTGGTATGACTCCCCCTATATTACCACATACATAATATTACCGGTCCTCTGCTGCCACCTGATGGTAAGAACTGGTATGACTCCCCCTATATTACCATACACATAATATTACCGGTCCTCTGCTGCCACCTGATGGTAAGAACTGGTATGACTCCCCCTATATTACCATACACATAATATTACCGGTACTCTGCTGCCACCTGATGGTTAGAACTGGTGTGACTCCCCCTATATTACCATACACATATTACTGGTACTCTGCTGCCACCTGATGGTTAGAACTGGTATGACTCCCCCTATATTACCACACACATAATATTACCTGTACTCTGCTGCCACCTGATGGTAAGAACTGGTATGACTCCCCCTATATTACCATACACATAATATTACCTGTACTCTGCTGCCACCTGATGGTTAGAACTGGTGTGACTCCCCCTATATTACCATACACATAATATTACCGGTCCTCTGCTGCCACCTGATGGTTAGAACTGGTGTGACTCCCCCTATATTACCATACACATATTACTGGTACTCTGCTGCCACCTGATGGTTAGAACTGGTATGACTCCCCCTATATTACAACACACATAATATTACCTGTACTCTGCTGCCACCTGATGGTAAGAACTGGTATGACTCCCCCTATATTACCATACACATAATATTACCTGTACTCTGCTGCCACCTGATGGTTAGAACTGGTGTGACTCCCCCTATATTACCATACACATAATATTACCGGTCCTCTGCTGCCACCTGATGGTAAGAACTGGTATGACTCCCCCTATATTACCATACACATAATATTACCGGTCCTCTGCTGCCACCTGATGGTAAGAACTGGTATGACTCCCCCTATATTACCATACACATAATATTACCGGTACTCTGCTGCCACCTGATGGTAAGAACTGGTATGACTCCCCCTATATTACCATACACATAATATTACCTGTACTCTGCTGCCACCTGATGGTTAGAACTGGTGTGACTCCCCCTATATTACCATACACATATTACTGGTACTCTGCTGCCACCTGATGGTTAGAACTGGTATGACTCCCCCTATATTACCATACACATATTACTGGTACTCTGCTGCCACCTGATGGTTAGAACTGGTGTGACTCCCCCTATATTACCATACACATAATATTACCTGTACTCTGCTGCCACCTGATGGTTAGAACTGGTATGACTCCCCCTATATTACCATACACATAATATTACCTGTACTCTGCTGCCACCTGATGGTTAGAATTGGTGTGACTCCCCCTATATTACCATACACAAAATATTACTGGTACTCTGCTGCCACCTGGTGGTTAGAACTGGTATAACTCCCCTTATATTACCATACACATAATATTACCATTACTCTGCTGCCACCTTGTGATTAGAACTGGTATGACCCCATATATTACCATGCACAATACTACCGGTACTCTGGTGCCACCTTGTGGTAAGAACTGGTTTGACTCCGCCTATATTACCACACACATAATATTACTGGTACTCTGCTGCCACCTGGTGGTTAGAACTGGTATGACTACCCCACACATATTACCGGTACTCTGCTGCTACCTGGTGGTTAGAACTGGTATAAGTCCCCTTATATTACCATACGCATTTTACTGGTCCTCTGCTGCCACCTTGTGGTTAGAGCTGGTATGACTCCCCCTATATTACCATACACATAATATTACTGTCACGGTGCTGCCACCAATGGATAGAAGTGGTAATTACCTTAATACCAGGTAATCTGGGGACTTTGGGCAGAGAGCAGTAACCAACAAGCAGCCAGAATGCAAATTTATAAAAGAGGACACCTGACAGGTTGCCATGGGTTACTGCTCTCTGCTCATAATCTGGCCAGAGCCCGAACATCTCTCCACCATTTATAATTCATTTCTAATAACAGAAAATATCCCGAGACAGAAATCATCTTTAATTCACAAACTCCGATTATTTCCGGCAATACTGACCCAAGTCCAGCCTGACATTCGGCTCAAACCATGATGGGCTACATGAGGACCCGGATCTTTATTTTCAATCACGTGACGGTAATTCTAACCTCTCAGTGGCTGAGCTCAGCTGAAAATACGATCACTTCTCTGGAAATAAGGATCTTCCTCCGGGTCTTACCTTTGAGAATTTCCTTATCAATAAAAAAAAAAAAAGTCAATAAAACTGAAGCAGAAAATGATTCTTCTCTGCAGAGCGCAGCGATGGCGGGAACGGCTTTCGGGCACCTCCGTATAAATACCGATCGTAAACCCCGCCCCCTGACACTGAGGATTCTGGGTAGAACACTGAACTTCACCCATAAAACCTGAGCAAGCATGGCTGACCCATAGGAGCTGACACTTCATGAATAAAAACCCTTCAATGTGGTAAAAAATAAAACCTCATTACCACTAACCGCTTCTCATCTGTGCCCGCCCCCTCCAGCACCAGCAACCAATAGCGCAAAGCCCCTCCCAGACTGAGGAGGCGATACCCTTTCCATAATGCAATATGAAAGAATACCAAATGGCGCTGGAAGGAAGGTCTCTCCTCCCACACCCAGCGTGTGTCGCCCTCTACAGGAGAGCCAAGGGAGGGCAGTCTAAGGCACGCTGCAATGTCTTCGGGCCATGACCAGAAATCAGCGCACATTTCACGCCTCATCTGGGGGCTGCGAGCCGAGTGCCGGTTCTGAGGAGTCCGGGGTGTATGAGGGGTGAAACAGTCTCTGATGGCTACATAAGCCCATGAGAAGGTAAGTCCTGAGAATCGGGAGGTAAAATAGCAGACAAAGTCATCAGGGACGCCCCCCAGAGTATCCTGCACCTCGGGCTGTAATTCTTCCAGCAGCTCACCTTCTACTCGCCGCCCCCCCCGGCTCTGAACGCCACTCACCTTATCACGTAACGCCCGCAGAAGATCCTCACCGATTGGCCCTTGTAACTGCGGAACTTCCTGAGATCTACAAGAGAAGAGAGCTTATCTACTGGTTATCGGCAATGACTGTTCACTTCCTACCTACCTCTGAGGTCAGTCATAATCTGGTAGAGTCGGGCCCTGTACTATACGGCACAGCTGGTAGAGTCGGGCCCTGTACTATACGGCAGAGCTGGTAGAGTCGGGCCCTGTACTATACGGCAGAGCTGGTAATCTGGTAGAGTCGGGCCCTGTACTATACGTCAGAGCTGGTAATCTGGTAGAGTCAGGTCCTGTACTATACGGCAGAGCTGGTAATCTGGTAGAGTCGGGCCCTGTACTATACGGCAGAGCTGGTAATCTGGTAGAGTCAGGCCCTGTACTATACGGCAGAGCTGGTAATCTGGTAGAGTCGGGCCCCTGTACTATACGGCAGAGCTGGTAATCTGGTAGAGTCAGGTCCTGTACTATACGGCAGAGCTGGTAATCTGGTAGAGTCGGGCCCTGTACTATACGGCAGAGCTGGTAATCTGGTAGAGTCGGGCCCTGTACTATACAGCAGAGCTGGTAATCTGGTAGAGTCGGGCCCTGTACTATACGGCAGAGCTGGTAATCTGGTAGAGTCAGGCCCTGTACTATACGGCAGAGCTGGTAATCTGGTAGAGTCAGGCCCTGTACTATACGGCAGAGCTGGTAATCTGGTAGAGTCAGGCCCTGTACTATACGGCAGAGCTGGTAATCTGGTAGAGTCAGGTCCTGTACTATACGGCAGAGCTGGTAATCTGGTAGAGTCGGGCCCTGTACTATACGGCAGAGCTGGTAATCTGGTAGAGTCAGGCCCTGTACTATACGGCAGAGCTGGTAATCTGGTAGAGTCAGGCCCTGTACTATACGGCAGAGCTGGTAGAGTCGGGCCCTGTACTATACGGCAGAGCTGGTAATCTGGTAGAGTTAGGCCCTGTACTATACGGCAGAGCTGGTAGAGTCGGGCCCTGTACTATACGGCAGAGCTGGTAGAGTCGGGCCCTGTACTATACGGCAGAGCTGGTAATCTGGTAGAGTCGGGCCCTGTACTATACGGCAGAGCTGGTAATCTGGTAGAGTCGGGCCCTGTACTATACAGCAGAGCTGGTAATCTGGTAGAGTCGGGCCCTGTACTATACGGCAGAGCTGGTAATCTGGTAGAGTCAGGCCCTGTACTATACGGCAGAGCTGGTAATCTGGTAGAGTCGGGCCCCTGTACTATACGGCAGAGCTGGTAATCTGGTAGAGTCAGGTCCTGTACTATACGGCAGAGCTGGTAATCTGGTAGAGTCGGGCCCTGTACTATACGGCAGAGCTGGTAATCTGGTAGAGTCAGGTCCTGTACTATACGGCAGAGCTGGTAATCTGGTAGAGTCGGGCCCCTGTACTATACGGCAGAGCTGGTAATCTGGTAGAGTCGGGTCCTGTACTATACGGCAGAGCTGGTAATCTGGTAGAGTCGGGCCCTGTACTATACGGCAGAGCTGGTAATCTGGTAGAGTCGGGCCCTGTACTATACGGCAGAGCTGGTAATCTGGTAGAGTCAGGCCCTGTACTATACGGCAGAGCTGGTAATCTGGTAGAGTCAGGCCCTGTACTATACGGCAGAGCTTGTAATCTGGTAGAGTCGGGCCCTGTACTATACGGCAGAGCTGGTAATCTGGTAGAGTCGGGCCCTGTACTATACGGCAGAGCTGGTAATCTGGTAGAGTTAGGCCCTGTACTATACAGCAGAGCTGGTAATCTGGTAGAGTTAGGCCC
The DNA here is from genome assembly GCA_037952835.1 of Lithobates septentrionalis. Classification (NCBI taxonomy): domain Eukaryota; kingdom Metazoa; phylum Chordata; class Amphibia; order Anura; family Ranidae; genus Lithobates; species Lithobates septentrionalis. The sequence continues at coordinate 36,863 of JBBDGP010000943.1, read as the reverse complement.
TGTACTATACAGCAGAGCTGGTAATCTGGTAGAATCAGGCCCTGTACTATACGGCAGAGCTGGTAATCTGGTAGAGTCAGGCCCTGTACTATACAGCAGAGCTGGTAATCTGGTAGAGTTAGGCCCTGTACTATACGGCAGAGCTGGTAATCTGGTAGAGTCAGGCCCTGTACTATACGGCAGAGCTGGTAATCTGGTAGAGTCGGGCCCTGTACTATACGGCAGAGCTGGTAATCTGGTAGAGTCGGGCCCTGTACTATACAGCAGAGCTGGTAATCTGGTAGAGTCGGGCCCTGTACTATACGGCAGAGCTGGTAATCTGGTAGAGTCGGGCCCTGTACTATACAGCAGAGCTGGTAATCTGGTAGAGTCAGGCCCTGTACTATACAGCAGAGCTGGTAATCTGGTAGAGTCGGGCCCTGTACTATACAGCAGAGCTGGTAATCTGGTAGAGTCGGGCCCCTGTACTATACGGCAGAGCTGGTAATCTGGTAGAGTTAGGCCCCTGTACTATACGGCAGAGCTGGTAATCTGGTAGAGTCGGGCCCTGTACTATACAGCAGAGCTGGTAATCTGGTAGAGTCGGGCCCTGTACTATACGGCAGAGCTGGTAATCTGGTAGAGTTAGGCCCTGTACTATACGGCAGAGCTGGTAATCTGGTAGAGTTAGGCCCTGTACTATTCGGCAGAGCTGGTAATCTGGCACTTTGTACGCTCCATGTCCCGTATGGCACATCTGGTACCTATGGTGGTGGTGTGGTGGAGTTGGTTACCTGTCTGCAGTGGAAGGGTGATGTGCTCCCTCCAGTCCAGCCTCACCACATCTCTTCCTCCTCTCTCCAGCTGTCTGACGATCGCTTGATTCAGAGCCTCTTTCTCTATTCGGTCGCTGACGTCCTGCAGGAAGTGGAGAGAATGAATCTGATTTGTAACAGACGAGTCACCGAGAGGCGACACGGCATTGTCCCGGTGAGCTGTGTCCAGGGAGACCAGTAATGGCCGCTCATTGGATCCAACATTCTACCAAATAGGGGGGCAGCGAGACTCCAGAGCTGGGGAACCCACAAACTCCGAGTTGATCAGATGTACACAATCTAATACTAGCGCACTCCCTCTGCCCAGATCTATAGATACGGGGGTGGGGGTGTCACACATACAGCTTCTTCTCCATGGTCAGTACAGTGGCTGCACTTTGCTGTTCCTCTGTTAGAGTATATTACAATATTATTTCTCATTGCAGTCATTCAGCAGAGATTCTCTCACACCTACTAATGGGAGAATCTGTGTAGGTGACCAGTCATGGTGACAGAGAACAGCACGTATGTACAATGTGAGCGAGTGGAGCCTGGCTGTTCTGTGATGGTAGGACGCTCTGAGTAGGGCTCCTCGGGGGAGAGGGGGTGGGGGGGGGCAGACGGGTGTGTCTGAGGGTCCTTGTCAATCATCTGCTGGATCAGGTGATGTGCTACAAGGTCTTCTGTAATGACAGGAAACAGCCATGTGATCAGATGGGAAGACCCCTCCAGCGTGGTGCCCTCACCATTGGGTCAGGAGTGGTGGGACTCACCGTGGTTGTCTAGGCTCACACAGTCCAGGTTTGAAGCTCCCAGTAGAATGGTGGCTTGCCGCTGCAGAGACTTGCCAAAAGGGTGTTTCCCCTCTGAGACCACCCAGCCAGCAGAGAAGATATACACAATATAAGTCTGAAATAAAGACACCACCTACAGTCAGAATAAACACTAATGGAGTCCGCTCTACGAGGACCTGATAATAGAGGACTCTGTACTCACCATACATTCCTCTTCTTCACTGAGTGACACAGCACATCTATTTTTCAGTCCTGTCCACTGAGAGACAACAAAACCCTAAAAACAGGTTCACCGAGGACAACAGGACTGGGACTGCCTACAGATCAGAGCCAACCGAACCATCTTGCACCAGGAACTGGCATCAGAGGAGGCCACAAGCCCACCGGGGAGAACCTGGAAATGATGAACAGAGAACCAGGTGGCGGCCTCACACATCTGGGAAGAGCAGTGTGATGCTAAGAGCCCAAGAAACACTCAGATCTCGTAGAGTCCCCTGGATGGTAAACAGAGGAACCCGATTCATAGGACCAGAAGCCTGGATAATGGACTGTATGAGCCACCAAGGACCGGTCCACCTTCCCAGGGACCATCTGGAATGACCAGGAGAGAGTCAGTCTGAAGTAAGCAGTGGACACGAGAGCTATCTCCCGCAGCCTGAATCACATCCAGACAAGGAGGAGGGATCCTCTCCAAGAACCGGAGTTGGATCTCAGAAAGATGATGGCAGAAAGGATCACCCACCATGAGGGTGAGAGGGGAAAGGGATTCAGTGGGTACCACGAACCAGACTCAGATCCCTCGGAGTCACAAGGGAGAGAACATATTGGTCTCTAGAACTAGTAAGAGCAAAGCCTTGAGGTTGCTGAGGGCCAAATGCTGGTCCAAACTCATCTGTAAAGGAGGTAAAGATCCTTCCCATGGAGAATTGACCTCACGTCAATCCTTCCATGTATGGTGATAGTCATGGTGAGAAGGAGAATTCCTGGCTTTCAGCATCAGGGAATGAAGAATTCAGAGATGTCCCTCAGGACTTGGGCTTCGAATTCTGGTTACCCCAACCCCATGTCATTGAATCCAGCAATCCTGAAGCAGGATACAAAAATTGGTCAGTAAGAAAAAAGAGCCAGGCAATCCGACCAAATCACAGTGTCCTCCTTTTCAGGTCAGAGTACTACATCCACGAGGGTCAGTCTAAGACAATGAGGATCACCAGAATATCCTCCCTCCCCTTCCTGCAATGCAAACTAGGAAGGAGTCTCAGGGAGGAAAGGCATAGATGTGGGTATACCGATCCCACCGAGCCACCAGAGCATGCACTCTACTCTACTACACCATTCCTGGAATTGGAGATAAACCTGTATAGTAAGTGGTTCAACCGTGAGGTTAGGAGGTCTAATCCATCCTCCTCCGAGGGAGACACGCCTCTAGATCCCAGGGGGGGGGGAGACACGCCTCTAGATCCCAGGGGGGGGGGGGAGACACGCCTCTAGATCCCAGGGGGGGGGGGGGAGACACGCCTCTAGATCCCAGGGGGGGGGGGGAGACACGCCTCTAGATCCCAGGGGGGGGGGGGAGACACGCCTCTAGATCCCGGGGGGGGGGGAGACACGCCTCTACATCCCGGGGGGGGGAGACACGCCTCTAGATCCCGGGGGGGGAGACACGCCTCTAGATCCCGGGGGGGGGAGACACGCCTCTAGATCCCGGGGGGGGGAGACACGCCTCTAGATCCCAGGGGGGGGGAGACACGCCTCTAGATCCCAGGGGGGGGAGACACGCCTCTAGATCCCAGGGGGGGGAGACACGCCTCTAGATCCCAGGGGGGGGAGACACGCCTCTAGATCCCAGGGGGGGGAGACACGCCCTCTAGATCCCAGGGGGGGGAGACACGCCTCTAGATCCAGGGGGGGGAGACACGCCTCTAGATCCCAGGGGGGGGGAGACACGCCTCTAGATCCCAGGGGGGGGAGACACGCCTCTAGATCCCAGGGGGGGAGACACGCCTCTAGATCCCAGGGGGGGGAGACACGCCTCTAGATCCCAGGGGGAGACACGCCTCTAGATCCCAGGGGGGGAGACACGCCTCTAGATCCCAGGGGGGGAGACACGCCTCTAGATCCCAGGGGGGGAGACACGCCTCTAGATCCCAGGGGGGGAGACACGCTCTAGATCCCAGGGGGGGAGACACGCCTCTAGATCCCAGGGGGGAGACACGCCTCTAGATCCCAGGGGGGGAGACACGCCTCTAGATCCCAGGGGGGAGACACGCCTCTAGATCCCAGGGGGGGGAGACACGCCTCTAGATCCCAGGGGGGAGACACGCCTCTAGATCCCAGGGGGGGAGACACGCCTCTAGATCCCAGGGGGGGGAGACACGCCTCTAGATCCCAGGGGGGGAGACACGCCTCTAGATCCCAGGGGGGGGAGACACGCCTCTAGATCCCAGGGGGGGGAGACACGCCTCTAGATCCCAGGGGGGGGAGACACGCCTCTAGATCCCAGGGGGGGGAGACACGCCTCTAGATCCCAGGGGTGGGGAGACACGCCTCTAGATCCCAGGGGGAGACACGCCTCTAGGTGCAGATAAATGGTGGACAATCCTATATATAGGTGAGGGGGGAGGAGGGGTATATAGTATATGGGGGAGAGGGAAGTATATAGATAGTATATATGTTGGGGGAAGGGAGTATATAGATAGTATATGGGTGGGGTATACAGATAGTATATAGGTGGGGGAGGGGAGTATACAGATTATATATAGGTGGGGGAGGGGAGTATACAGGTGGGGGGAGGGGTGTAGGGGATATATATAGGTTAGGGGGGGAGGAGTAAAATGGGGAAAGGGAAGTATATAGATAGTATATAGGTGGGGGAGGGGAGTATATGGATAGTATATAGGCAGGTATGGGAGTATACAGATAGTATATAGGTGGGGGAGGGGAGTATACAGATAGTATATAAGTGGTGGGAGGGGTATATAGATTGAGAGTATATAGATGGAGGGGAGTATACAGATAGTATATAGATGGAGGGAGTATACAGATAGTATATAAGTGGGGGAGGGGTATATAGATAGTATATAGGTGGGGGAGGGGTATATAGATAGTATATAGGTGGGGAGGGGCAGGGGCGTTGCTAGGTAGCAAAAAGACCAGGGGCTTCAGCCCGAAATCAGAGCCCAGCACCGGGGGGGGGGGGGGGTGATGGTGCGGTAGACGGTGGGGTTGTATGGAGGGGGGCGTTACCTATCTGACATGCACTGACCTACCTGCCCTTGCCACCTTAAAGCCTAAGTTTATTTATTGGGGGGGATGGGCTGACAGAGAGGGGGGGGGGGAGATGGGATGACAGAGAGGGGGGAGGGGATGGGATGACAGAGAGGGGGGGAGGGGATGGGATGACAGAGAGGGGGGAGGGGATGACAGAGAGGGGGGGATGGGATGACAGAGAGGGGGGGGATGGGATGACAGAGAGAGGGGGGGGATGGGCTGACAGAGAGAGGGGGGGGGATGGGCTGAGAGAGAGGGGGGGGGATGGGATGACAGAGAGGGGGGGGGGGATGGGATGACAGGAGGGGGGGGGGATGGGATGACAGAGAGGGGGGGGGGGATGACAGAGAGGGGGGGGGGGGATGACAGAGAGGGGGGGGGGGATGACAGAGAGGGGGGGGGGGATGACAGAGAGGGGGGGGGGATGGGCTGAGAGAGAGGGGGGGGGGGGGATGGGATGACAGAGAGGGGGGGGGGATGGGATGACAGAGAGGGGGGGGGGGGATGGGATGACAGAGAGGGGGGAGGGGATGGGATGACAGAGAGGGGGGGAGGGGATGGGATGACAGAGAGGGGGGGAGGGGATGGGATGACAGAGAGGGGGGGAGGGGATGGGATGACAGAGAGGGGGGGGGAGGGGATGGATGACAGAGGAGGGGGGGGGGATGGGATGACAGAGAGGCAGAGAGGGGGGGGGATGGGATGACAGAGAGGCAGAGAGGGGGAATGGGATGACAGAGAAGGGGGGGAATGGGATGACAGAGAAGGGGGGGAATGGGATGACAGAGAAGGGGGGGGAATGGGATGACAGAGAAGGGGGGGAATGGGATGACAGAGAAGGGGGGGGAATGGGATGACAGAGAAGGGGGGGGGAATGGGATGACAGAGAGGGGGGGTGGGATGACAGAGAAGGGGGGGATGGGATGACAGAGAAGGGGGGAATGGGATGACAGAGAAGGGGGTGAATGGGATGACAGAGAAGGGGGGGGTGGGATGACAGAGAAGGGGGGGAATGGGATGACAGAGAAGGGGGGGGAATGGGATGACAGAGAAGGGGGGGGAATGGGATGACAGAGAAGGGGGGGGAATGGGATGACAGAGAGGGGGGGTGGGATGACAGAGAAGGGGGGATGGGATGACAGAGAGGGGGGGTGGGATGACAGAGAAGGGGGGGGATGGGATGACAGAGAGGGGGGGAATGGGATGACAGAGAGGGGAGGGGGAGGGGCTGACAGAGAGGGAGGGGCGCTGACAAGACCACCCACAGTCCAGCCCCGCCCCCACATGTGACCAGTCACCACCTCCACCGGGCCAATCACAGACATGTCCGCCGCCTGCACAGCCAATCACAGAGCGCCCGCTGCCCAGCCCTTGTATGTGACAGATGTCGGTGGTCACAGGATAGCTGAGACATGTCTGTGTGCAGCCGCTGCATAACTAAGCAGGGAAAAGAGGTGACTGACTGAGGTATACTGACTCTTGAAGGTCTGCAGGAAGAGGCGGTGTGGGATCGGCTCCATCTTGGTCCCCCGGCGGTGCTCCGGTGTTGGAAGGGCTGTCATGTTTCTTATGTGCCATGTGGGGGGAGGGGTCACACAATCACCGCCTACTGCGCGCTCTACCCGCCCCCCTCATTGGCCGCCAACCTGCTCCTCCGCGCCGCTCATTGGCCGTCCTCTTTCTCCTCCGCGCCGCTCATTGGCCGCCACGCTGCTACTGATTAGCCCGCCCACCTGTCCGTCACCCGCGGGCACGCTCTAAGCTTCATCATAGCAACTGCGGGAAGAGGAGGAGCGCGAGGCATGTCGGGAGAAAGGGGCGGAGCCGAGTAAAGAGCGCGAATCTGACTGACTCCTCACAGGAATCCCCGGATATAGAGGTGTGACGTATGTACTCTGTATATACTATATATCCACTGTCCTATATGTATCTCTATATACCCCATATATACCCAGATATAGAGATGTGACCTGTGTACTCTCTGTATATGTACACCCCAATGTCCCCATTACAGTCTATGACTGGGCCCAGGAGCTGACACTCTAATGTCCCCACTATAGTCTATGACTGAGCCCAGGAGCTGACACTCTAATGTCCCCACTATAGTCTATGACTGGGCCCAGGAGCTGACACTCTAATGTCCCCACTATAGTCTATGACTGAGCCCAGAAGCTGACACTCTAATGTCCCCACTATAGTCTATGACTGGGCCCAGGAGCTGACACTCTAATGTCCCCACTATAGTCTATGACTGGGCCCAGGAGCTGACACTCTAATGTCCCCACTATAGTCTATGACTGGGCCCAGGAGCTGACACTCTAATGTCCCCACTATAGTCTATGACTGAGCCCAGGAGCTGACACTCTAATGTCCTCACTATAGTCTATGACTGGGCCCAGGAGCTGACACTCTAATGTCCTCACTATAGTCTATGACTGAGCCCAGGAGCTGACACTCTCTAATGTCCCCACTATAGTCTATGACTGAGCCCAGAAGCTGACACTCTAATGTCCCCACTATAGTCTATGACTGGGCCCAGGAGCTGACACTCTAATGTCCCCACTATAGTCTATGACTGGGCCCAGGAGCTGACACTCTAATGTCCCCACTATAGTCTATGACTGGGCCCAGGAGCTGACACTCTAATGTCCCCACTATAGTCTATGACTGAGCCCAGGAGCTGACACTCTAATGTCCCACTATAGTCTATGACTGGGCCCAGGAGCTGACACTCTAATGTCCTCACTATAGTCTATGACTGAGCCCAGGAGCTGACACTCTCTAATGTCCCCACTATAGTCTATGACTGAGCCCAGAAGCTGACACTCTAATGTCCCCACTATAGTCTATGACTGAGCCCAGGAGCTGACACTCTAATGTCCCCACTATAGTCTATGACTGAGCCCAGGAGCTGACACTCTAATGTCCCCACTATAGTCTATGACTGAGCCCAGGAGCTGACACTCTAATGTCCCCACTATAGTCTATGACTGGGCCCAGGAGCTGACACTCTAATGTCCCCACTATAGTCTATGACTGAGCCCAGAAGCTGACACTCTAATGTCCCCACTATAGTCTATGACTGGGCCCAGGAGCTGACACTCTAATGTCCCCACTATAGTCTATGACTGGGCCCAGGAGCTGACACTCTAATGTCCCCACTATAGTCTATGACTGGGCCCAGGAGCTGACACTCTAATGTCCCCACTATAGTCTATGACTGAGCCCAGGAGCTGACACTCTAATGTCCTCACTATAGTCTATGACTGAGCCAGGAGCTGACACTCTAATGTCCCCACTATAGTCTATGACTGGGCCCAGGAGCTGACACTCTAATGTCCTCACTATAGTCTATGACTGAGCCCAGGAGCTGACACTCTCTAATGTCCCCACTATAGTCTATGACTGGGCCCAGGAGCTGACACTCTAATGTCCCCACTATAGTCTATGACTGAGCCCAGGAGCTGACACTCTAATGTCCTCACTATAGTCTATGACTGAGCCCAGGAGCTGACACTCTAATGTCCCCACTATAGTCTATGACTGGGCCCAGGAGCTGACACTCTAATGTCCTCACTATAGTCTATGACTGAGCCCAGGAGCTGACACTCTCTAATGTCCCCACTATAGTCTATGACTGGCCCAGGAGCTGACACTCTAATGTCCCCACTATAGTCTATGACTGGGCCCAGGAGCTGACACTCTAATGTCCCCACTATAGTCTATGACTGAGCCCAGGAGCTGACACTCTAATTTCCCCACTATAGTCTATGACTGAGCCCAGGAGCTGACACTCTAATGTCCCCACTATAGTCTATGACTGAGCCCAGGAGCTGACACTCTAATGTCCCCACTATAGTCTATGACTGAGCCCAGGAGCTAACACTCTAATGTCCCCAGTGCAGTCTATGACTGAGCCCAGGAGCTGACACTCTAATGTCCCCACTATAGTCTATGACTGAGCCCAGGAGCTGACACTCTAATGTCCCCACTATAGTCTATGACTGAGCCCAGGAGCTGACACTCTAATGTCTCCACTATAGTCTATGACTGAGCCAGGAGCTGACACTCTAATGTCCCCACTATAGTCTATGACTGAGCCCAGGAGCTGACACTCTAATGTCCCCACTATAGTCTATGACTGGAGCCCAGAAGCTGACACTCTAATGTCCCCACTATAGTCTATGACTGGGCCCAGGAGCTGACACTCTAATGTCCTCACTATAGTCTATGACTGAGCCCAGGAGCTGACACTCTCTAATGTCCCCACTATAGTCTATGACTGGGCCCAGGAGCTGACACTCTAATGTCCCCACTATAGTCTATGACTGGGCCCAGGAGCTGACACTCTAATGTCCTCACTATAGTCTATGACTGAGCCCAGGAGCTGACACTCTAATGTCCCCACTATAGTCTATGACTGAGCCCAGGAGCTGACACTCTAATGTCCCCAGTGCAGTCTATGACTGGGCCCAGGAGCTGACACTCTAATGTCCTCACTATAGTCTATGACTGAGCCCAGGAGCTGACACTCTAATGTCCCCACTATAGTCTATGACTGAGCCCAGGAGCTGACACTCCATTGTCCCCACTATAGTCTATGACTGAGCCCAGGAGCTGACACTCTAATGTCCCCACTATAGTCTATGACTGAGCCCAGGAGCTGACACTCTAATTTCCCCACTATAGTCTATGACTGAGCCCAGGAGCTGACACTCTAATGTCCCCACTATAGTCTATGACTGAGCCCAGGAGCTGACACTCTAATGTCCCCACTATAGTCTATGACTGAGCCCAGGAGCTAACACTCTAATGTCCCCAGTGCAGTCTATGACTGAGCCCAGGAGCTGACACTCTAATGTCCCCAGTGCAGTCTATGACTGAGCCCAGGAGCTGACACTCTAATGTCCCCACTATAGTCTATGACTGAGCCCAGGAGCTGACACTCTAATGTCCCCACTATAGTCTATGACTGAGCCCAGGAGCTGACACTCTAATGTCTCCACTATAGTCTATGACTGAGCCCAGGAGCTGACACTCTAATGTCCTCACTATAGTCTATGACTGAGCCCAGGAGCTGACACTCTAATGTCCCCCCTATAGTCTATGACTGAGCCCAGGAGCTGACACTCCATTGTCCCCACTATAGTCTATGACTGAGCCCAGGAGCTGACACTCTAATGTCCCCACTATAGTCTATGACTGAGCCCAGGAGCTGACACTCTAATGTCCCCACTATAGTCTATGACTGAGCCCAGGAGCTGACACTCTAATGTCCCCACTATAGTCTATGACTGAGCCCAGGAGCTGACACTCTAATGTCCCCACTATAGTCTATGACTGAGCCCAGGAGCTAACACTCTAATGTCCCCAGTGCAGTCTATGACTGAGCCCAGGAGCTGACACTCTAATGTCCCCAGTGCAGTCTATGACTGAGCCCAGGAGCTGACACTCTAATGTCCCCACTATAGTCTATGACTGAGCCCAGGAGCTGACACTCTAATGTCCCCACTATAGTCTATGACTGAGCCCAGGAGCTGACACTCTAATGTCCCCACTATAGTCTATGACTGGGCCCAGGAGCTGACACTCTAATGTCCCCACTATAGTCTATGACTGGGCCCAGGAGCTGACACTCTAATGTCCCCAATATAGTCTATGACTGAGCCCAGGAGCTGACACTCTAATGTCCCCACTATAGTGTATGACTGAGCCCAGGAGCTGACACTCTAATGTCCCCACTATAGTCTATGACTGAGCCCAGGAGCTGACACTCTAATGTCCCCACTATAGTCTATGACTGAGCCCAGGAGCTGACACTCTAATGTCCCCACTATAGTCTATGACTGAGCCCAGGAGCTGACACTCTAATGTCCCCACTATAGTCTATGACTGAGCCTCTAATCTTTATCTGTTTGAACCTTTGCCAGGACATGCGGAGTTGTCGGAGTGTGGGGAGTCGCGCTCCAGTGAGATTTCGGCAGACCTTCAGAGAAAGGTGGCTGAAGTCTATCAGTCTGGACAGGGTTACACCACCATCTCCAAGGCCCTGGACCTCAATCGGACTACGGTCAGAGCCATTCTCACCAAGTGGAAGAAGTTTGGAACGGTGGTGAATCTACCTAGGAGGGGTCGTCCTGCGAAAATCTCCCCCCAGGCCAGAAGGATCATCATCAGTGAAGTCAAGAAGAAGCCTTCTGCCTGGTCCCGGGAACTGCAGGCCTCTCTGGCCTCGGCTCAGGTGAATGTTCAGGACTCAACCATTAGAAAGACTCTGTGCAAAAACGGGAGAGTGGTGAGCCGGAAACCTCTCTTCCCTAAAAGGAAGATGGCGGCTTGTCAGGAGTGCAGCGGAAATCTCCAGAATATCTCATCTCTGGAAGGGCGTTCTGTGCCACCAAGAATCAAAAGTCCACTGTGTTCAGAAAAGGTATATGATGTTCCAGAGTTCCTGTGGGACTCGTACTGTTCTATGGAATCAGAATAAAGAATTCACCCACCACCAGTGTGAGGAGGTACTACCATGACCACCAGTGTACGGAGGTACTACCATGACCACCAGTGTACGGAGGTACTACCATGACCACCAGTGTACGGAGGTACTACCATGACCACCAGTGTAAGGAGGTACTACCATGACCACCAGTGTACGGAGGTACTACCATGACCACCAGTGTACGGAGGTACTACCATGACCACCAGTGTACGTAGGTACTACCATGACCACCAGTGTACGGAGGTACTACCATGACCACCAGTGTACGGAGGTACTACCATGACCACCAGTGTATGGAGGTACTACCATGACCACCAGTGTACGGAGGTACTACCATGACCACCAGTGTATGGAGGTACTACCATGACCACCAGTGTACAGAGGTACTACCATGACCACCAGTGTACGGAGGTACTACCATGACCACCAGTGTACGGAGGTACTACCATGACCACCAGTGTACGGAGGTACTACCATGACCACCAGTGTACGGAGGTACTACCATGACCACCAGTGTACGGAGGTACTACCATGACCACCAGTGTACGGAGGTACTACCATGACCACCAGTGTACGGAGGTACTACCATGACCACCAGTGTACGGAGGTACTACCATGACCACCAGTGTACAGAGGTACTACCATGACCACCAGTGTACGGAGGTACTACCATGACCACCAGTGTACGGAGGTACTACCATGACCACCAGTGTATGGAGGTACTACCATGACCACCAGTGTACAGAGGTACTACCATGACCACCAGTGTACGGAGGTACTACCATGACCACCAGTGTACGGAGGTACTACCATGACCACCAGTGTACAGAGGTACTACCATGACCACCAGTGTACGGAGGTACTACCATGACCACCAGTGTACGGAGGTACTACCATGACCACCAGTGTACAGAGGTACTACCATGACCACCAGTGTACGGAGGTACTACCATGACCACCAGTGTACGGAGGTACTACCATGACCACCAGTGTATGGAGGTACTACCATGACCACCAGTGTATGGAGGTACTGCCATGACCACCAGTGTACGGAGGTACTACCATGACCACCAGTGTATGGAGGTACTACCATGACCACCAGTGTATGGAGGTACTACCATGACCACCAGTGTATGGAGGTACTGCCATGACCACCAGTGTACGGAGGTACTACCATGACCACCAGTGTAAGGAGGTACCGCCATGACCATCAGTGTACGGTAGGGGTGCAACGGATCAAAAATCTCACGGATCGGATCGATCCTCGGATCAGAGTCACGGATCGGATCATTTTCGGATCAGCAAAAAAAAAAACACACACAAATCTTGTTACACCCACCGAAGTTTTAGATTTAAAAGCTATTTTCAACACAAAACCGAGCTTATATGCATAAATACAGTATTTGTGCATATAAGCTCAGTTTTGTGTTGAAAATGGCTTTTAAATCCAAAACTCCGGTGGGTGTAACAAGATGTCTGCTTGCCCCCTTCTCACTCTATCATTATTGTACTGTGCAGGAGTGTGGGGTGTAGCAAGATGGCGGCGACGAAACGTCACTTCCTGTCCAGACAGTGGCCACTTCCGGGTGTACTAAGACGGCCGCCGGCTCCGGAGCTAGGCCGAAGCCGCGGCCTTTCCTATGGCTGAGGCCGAAAAGCGATCCGTTGCACCCCTAGTGTACGGAGGTACCGCCATGACCATCAGTGTACAGAGGTACCGCCATGACCACCAGTGTATGGAGGTACTACCATGACCACCAGTGTAAAGAGGTACTGCGATGACCACCAGTGTAAGGAGGGTGTGTGTCTCTGGGGTGTATCCCAGGGGGTGTGTCTCTGGAGTGTATTTTTGGGGGGTGTCTCTGGAGTGTATTTTTGGGGGTGTGTCACTGGGGTGTGTCTCTGAGTTGTGTCTCTGGGGGGGGTGTCTTTGGGGTGTTTCTCTGGCTTGTGTTTCTGGGGTGTGTGTCTCTGGGGTGTGTGTCTCTGGGGGGGGGGGTGTCTTGGGGGTGTGTCTCTGAGTTGTGTCTCTGGGGTGTATCCCTGGGGGTGTTTCTCTGGGTTGTGTCTCTGGGGGTGTTTCTCTGGGTTGTGTCTCTGGGGGTGTTTCTCTGGGTTGTGTCTCTGGGGGTGTGTCTCTGGGGGGGTGTCTCTGGGGGTGTTTCTCTGGGTTGTGTCTCTGGGGGGGTGTCTCTGGGGGTGTGTCTCGGGGGTGTGTCTCTGGGGGTGTGTCTCTGGGACATTGACACACCTGGAAATGGTTTCACATCCATATAAAATGTATATTTATTGTGAATAATAATGATATATAGGAAATAATGTCGATTTACTTCCTGATGTGGTTTTGTATTTCCCCCCCTTTCATGCAGTGTCTCCGCCCCCCAGAAGATGAAGGACTTCCTCTCCTGGAGGTTCAGCTCTCTGATTCTGCAGATTTGTGACCACCAGAAGCAGATGGAATCCATTGTGTACTTTTTTGGTCAGCGTCACCTGAGGCTGTCTGATTCATCATGGAGCCTGACAAGTATGGATGGGGGGGATACCAGGGGACATCACTGAATCTCGAGGGGGGGGTGATACCAGGGGACATCACTGAATCTCGGGGTTAATAGAGCGTCCGCTGACACCAATGTTGGGAGTTAACCCCTTCCCGCCGACCGTACGCAGATGTGCGTACTCAGCTTTCCGGGGTTATACCGGGATGATGCCTGCAGCTGCAGGCATCATCCCGGTACCGTTGTTTAGAGCGGGCGATCGGCTACCCGTATATAACAACCGATGCGGCTAAAAGCCGCTCGGCTGTTATACCGGAGGAGCGGGAGGGGACATCCCGCCGCTCTTACCGGGCCTCCCGTGCGATCGGGAAGCCCGGTGTCCAATCGGCTGTCTCCGGCGGCTGTGGGCGGGCTGGAACGAAGCCGTGGGCGGCTTCGTTCCAGCCTTCTCAATGTAAACGCGGAAGCGACGTCATGACGTCACTTCCCGTTTACTCGGCTGCCAATGGCGCCGAATTTAAAAAAATATACAGTATTCAGAATCGCCCTTTTCGGCGATCTGAATACTTTGAAGTGCAGAGGAGGGATCGGGGGTCTTTTAGACCCCCGATCCCTCCATAAAGAGTACCTGTCACCACCTATTACTGTCACAAGGGATGTTTACATTCCTTGTGACAGCAATAAAAGTAAAAAAAAAAACATTTTTTTTAAAAACACAATTTATAAGTCTAAAAATAAATAAAATAAATAAAAAAAAAAAAAAAATTTTTTAAAGCGCCCCCGTCCCCGTGAGCTCGCGCAGCGAAGAAAACGCATACGGAAGTCGCGCCCGCATATGTAAACGGTGTTCAAATCACACATGTGAGGTATCGCCGCGATCGTCAGAGCGAGAGCAATAATTCTAGCCCTAGACCTCCTCTGTAACTCTAACCTGGTAACCGTAAAAAAAATTTAAAGCGTCGCCTATGGAAATTCATAGCTACCATAGTTTGTCGCCATTCCACGTGTGCGTGCAATTATAAAGCGTGAGATGTTTGGTATCTATTTAGTCGGCATAGCATCATCTTTCACATTATACAAAAAAATTGGGGTAACTTTACTGTTTGGATTTTTTAAAATTCATGGAAGTGTCCCTTTTCCAAAAATTTGCGTTTAAAACACCGCTGCACAAATACCGTGTGATATAAAATATTGCAACAATCTCCATTTTATTCTCTAGATTCTCTGCTAAAAAAATATATATAATGTTTGGGGGTTCTAAGTAATTTTCTAGCAAAAAATATGGATTTTAACTTGTAAACACCAAATTTCAAAAATAGGCTTAGTCATGAAAGGGTTAATAGTGCGTCCGCTGACACCAATGCTGGGGGTTAATAGTGCGTCCGCTGCCACCAATGTTGGGGGTTAATAGTGCGTCAGCTGACACCAATGTTGGGGGTTAATAATGCGTCCGCTGACACCAATGTTGGGGGTTAATAGTGCGTCAGCTGACACCAATGTTGGGAGTTAATAGTGCGTCCGCTGACACCAATGCTGGGGGTTAATAGTGCGTCAGCTGACACCAATGTTGGGGGTTAATAGTGCGTCCACTGACACCAATGTTGGGAGTTAATAATGCGTCCGCTGACACCAATGCTGGGGGTTAATAGAGCGTCCGCTGACACCAATGCTGAGGGTTAATAGTGCGTCCGCTGACACCAATGCTGGGGGTTAATAATGCGTCCGCTGACACCAATGCTGGGAGTTAATAGTGCATCCGCTGACACCAATGCTGGGGGTTAATAGTGCGTCCGCTGACACCAATGCCGGGGATAATAGTGCGTCCGCTGACACCAATGTTGGGGGTTAATAGTGCGTCCACTGACACCAATGTCGGGGTTAATAGTGCGTCCGCTGACACCAATGTTGGGGGTTAATAGTGCGTCAGCTGACACCAATGTTGGGAGTTAATAGTGCGTCCGCTGACACCAATGCTGGGGGTTAATAGTGCGTCAGCTGACACCAATGTTGGGGGTTAATAGTGCGTCCACTGACACCAATGTTGGGAGTTAATAATGCGTCCGCTGACACCAATGCTGGGGGTTAATAGAGCGTCCGCTGACACCAATGCTGAGGGTTAATAGTGCGTCCGCTGACACCAATGCTGGGGGTTAATAATGCGTCCGCTGACACCAATGCTGGGAGTTAATAATAGTGCATCCGCTGACACCAATGCTGGGGGTTAATAGAGCGTCCGCTGACACCAATGTTGGGGTTAATAGAGCGTCCGCTGACACCAATGTCGGTCCCAGTCACTCCTCTGACATACACCTGGATGACAAACCCCCAACAAGCATAGCGCCCCCCATTGATTTCAGTGCGTTGCCCTATGCCCCACAAGCCTGACAAAGTATCTCATGACGCGTTGCGCTTTGTTTTATTTCCCATGCATTTTGCCACATTACTTGTAATGGGGTCTCACGTTTTGGGGGGACATTTACAATAAATGGCACTACAAGCGTGAGGCAGATATTTTTGCGTGTTCCGGGATTGCGTGGAAACGTGCATTTCTGTGCGCATTACCGGAACGCGCAGATGTGACCGGAGACTGATATGGTGGAAAGTTGTCACCGCGGCATGCCGTGTTCCGCCATATTTACATTTATATTCCTTTGTTCCCTGTTCCAATTTTTCCTTTTCCCCAAGTATTGGGCATGAGTGATTGTCCATACAGAGCAGGAGATCTATGGGGGGGGGGGTCAGTAGATCAATAGAGCATATGACTGGAAGCAGGGGGCCAAGACAAGGGGGGGGCATGACCCAGGCATTATGCTCGGGGGCAGGGCACAGGTGACAGGCTCCCTCTCCTAGCACCTCCCCCACAACATTACGTCATACTCCTTTGCCCCGCCCCTAACTATTCTGCTCCACCCACTCCTCAGTCTGAATACTCCTACACCGAGAGATTAGATGAGTCTCCTCCCACATAAAGTCCCTGGCTCCACCTCCTGCACAGGCTGATAGGTTCATGGAGCCTTCACTAACATGGCGGACCGCCCACAAGTCCTGGTCCATTGAGCAGAAGTCATTGGTTGCTAGAAATGCCGGCATGCCTAGCAACCAATGACTTCACGTGCCTGCTGTGTGCCCTGCAGCACATTTCTCCTGCCAGCTCCCACCTTCTGCCTGCCAGGCTATAGGGAGTTCTCCTACAGGTACACTGAGCTCTGTGATGGAGGAAACTAATCTATGGGGGCACGATGATGAGGCAACTAATCTATGGGGGCTGTTTGATGGGGCAATTACTCTATGGGGACACTGTAATGGGGCAACTGATCTATATATGTACTCTGATGGGGCAAGTGATTTGTGGGGGTACACGGATGGGGCCAACTGATTTATGGGGGAATCCGAAATACAAAAATGTACTATACTTCAGCTGACCAGTCCTTAGATATGGTGGCTGCATTTGTTTTCTTTTCCCTTTGTCTTTGATCCTGCCAGTAACTTCCTGTCCTAGGGTGACAACACTCACTGTACTGAATCTATGGAGACGTTGTCACCGTAGGACAGAAAGTGTGTTTGGACTACAGAATACTCCCCCCTGTCTATAACATAGTGAGGTGATGTTTTGTAGTCCACATAGAGAACTGGGACTGAAAACAGTCCAGAGACAACGAGAGCAGAAAGTTCTGAGCTCTGTATATTTCCGGCAGGATGAAAAGTGACATTTTTGCACTTGTAGTAGGGATAGAAGAATACGGTATATCAGGGCTCGACAAAACCCGGGCGCCAGGTCGCATTTGCGACTAGAATTAGCGGCCTGGGGCAGCACAGCTGGGGGTGTCCTGTCTCTGTGCGGACATAGACCCCCCCCCCGTGCGATCGCGTCGGGCCGCGCCGGCCGGTAATTGAGGCCCCGGCTTTGCGGCCTTCTTCGGTAGTTCTGGAGTCCTTCTGAAATCTGGCGCCATCTTGTGGTGGCCGTTGGTATTGCAACCAGCAATGCTAATGCAATGCTAATGCGAAATACCTGCCTGTTTTCACTGCCCATCTCCTTCCCAAAGTGGAGAAGAGAAGGAAGTGAATGTGGGGATAGCCTTTTTTTTTTTTTTCGTAATAGATTTTATTTATTTATATTTATATAAAAACTGTTTATTTATTTTTTTCCTAATTAAAATTAATTTATTTGTTATCTCCCTGCTTGGCCCCTTTCACACGGGCTGTCTGATCAGGTTCGCCTGTCTGTTTTTCAGGCGGACCTGATCGGACCCTTAGAGCCCTTTCACACCGAGCCGCGGGGGGCGTTGGCGGTAAAGCGGCGCTATTTTTAGCGCTGCTTTACCCTAGTTTTAGTGACGCTATTCGGGCCTCTAGCGGGGCGGTCTTTTTCTGTGTAAATTTAAGATTAGTTATTTTTTATATTGAAAATAAAGCTTTGTCGGTCGTTTAAAAAAACCTGGCTCCTAACTTTTTTAGCTGGCTCCTAGATTCCAAGCAAATTTGTCAAGCCCTGCGGTATATTCTATTTCCTCATGCAGACTTGTAAAGTTGCTGAGAGGTCCACTTTAAGGTCTGCCTGGAGTCCTGCTATGAAGCCTTGATTGCTGAGCTCTTCTTGTCCAGGATAGGGACTCTTACGTCTTCCCTTCTTCTTGTCACAGGAAGAATACCTCAGCTCCTTGTTAAGTGAATATCAAGAGAAAGATGAAGTGGAGCAACAAAGAGCGCTGTGTGCCAAAGCCTGCGGAAGATCCTCCAAGGGTAAGTACTAGCAGATAACAGCCCCTGCTTCACCACAGCGACACACTTTATTTTCTATCAAAGCTGCTGCTAGAATGGAAATCACCTTGCCTTAAGTGTGGACCCCCGAGCAGAGGAAATATTTTGGCACTTACTGGGCATGGACACGTCGTGGCCTCCCCTTTCCAACCCTCTAACCACCCTATTGGTCTGTGTAGCTTTCTGTCATACATGTACTGCATTATGACCACTAGATGGAGCTGAGGATCATCCTTATTTTCTTATTCCTGCTGGGGGGATGTGAGTGTCAGGATGGGGGGTGTCGGTGTAATATTCCTGGGGGGACGTCAGGATGGGGGGTGTCGGTGTAATATTCCTGGGGGGTGTCAGGATGAGGGGTGTCGGTGTAATATTCCTGGGGGGACGTCAGTGTCAGGATGGGGGGTGTCGGTGTAATATACCTGGGGGGACGTCAGTGTCAGGATGGGGGGTGTCGGTGTAATATTCCTGCTGGGGGGTATGGGTGTAATATTCATGTTGGGGGGGTATGGGTGTAATATGCCTGCTGGGAGGGTGTCTGTGTAATATTCATGTTGGGTGGGTATGGGTGTAATATTCATGTTGGGGCTTGTCGGTGTAATATTCCTGATGGGGGAGTATGGGTGTAATATTCATGTTTGGGGGGTATGGGTGTATTATTCATGTTGGGGGGACGTTTGTGCAGGAAGTTCTTGTCGTATGATGGACACGGCGAGGATTTGGTCACACCTAGGTGTTCTGGACCCGAATCGGTGCAAAACGCAGCACACACTTGCGATCCCTTTACTTTCAATATCATCCCAATCGAGGCGTGATTTTTCCGCGATTGTTGCCTGACGGCCTATGGGAAATAGGCGTCCCGCCATTTTTTTTGTGTGATTTGTCAGGTGACAATATTGTCCCATGATTGGGGTGCCATTGAAAATAACTGGATCACAATCTGGAATCGCAGTAATTCCGCCCGCGATCCGGAAGGCCTAGGTGTGATCGCAGCCTAAGCGTCTTCTATCAGTTGCTGGGTTCACCTTCTATAGATTCTGGGGGAACATTTTCTTCCTCAAACATTCCACACATTCGCTTCATTCTTCATTCCACCCTTGTATAGCGCTTTTCTCTCTGAGGACTCCAAGTATTGGAGAAGGCGTTGGCCGGGAATCGAACCCGGGTCAGCTGCTTGAAAGGCAGCTATGCTCACCATTGCACCACCAACGCAAGGTAGCATGTCTTTGTAGTGTGGGAGGAAACCGGAGTACCCGGAGGAAACCCACGCAAGCACAGGGAGAACACGCAAACTCCATGCAGATAGTGTCCTGGTCAGGATTTGAACCATGGACCCCAGTGCTGCAAGGCTAACCCCTAAGCCTCTGTGCTGCCTGTATGCGGCCTCTGTTCTCCAAGGCCCGCCCCCGCTGAACGGAGTTCATCAATTATGTCCACTCAAAGCGCCTCCAGAAGAAATCCAAACTTATCCTAAACTGCAATCTATGTATATAACACTCCAAAACACACCCAAAGAATACCGGCCTCCAACCTCCCCTTAGCCGGTCCAACACACGCCTGAGGGGGAGTATGGAAGAGGGAGAGAGGGAGGAAAGGAGGGGGGGAGGTTAGGGGTAAGGAAGGGGTGTGGGGGTTCCCCCCAACCCTCACCCCCTTCTTTCTCCAACCTTTTCCTCCCTCTCTCCCTCTTGCATACTCCCCCTTGTTCTTCAGGTGATTATGTTTTGGCGACATATTGTCGAACCTTAAAGCTTCTGCAGAAGCTGCAGAAAGGTAAATAGAGGGCTGATTGGAAGACCCTCCGGTTACTGGAGTGGCAGCCGCCACCAGTGTAGGGACCTGTGTTGGTACAGCCGTACCTGGTCCCAGGGAGGCTTCCTCAGACTTTTTGTTGAGTCTTCTTCTAGGAACAGCCAATTGTCTTGTTTGTCCTGCTGCATTGATAGTTGGTGATTCAGAAGTTCCAAAAACGAAAATGGAGGGCTGATGGGAAGGCCCTCTGGATACTGGAGTGGCAGCCGCCACCAGTGTAGGGACCTGTGTTGGTACAGCCGTACCTGGTCCCTCAGGAGGGTTCCTTAGAATTTTTGTTGAGTCTTCTTCTAGGAACAGTCAATCATCTTGTTTGTCCATTTGCATTCATAGTTGGTGATTCAGAAGCTCCAGAAAGGGAAATAGAGTGCTGATGGGAAGGCCCTCTGGATACTGGAGTGGCAGCCGCCACCAGTGTAGGGACCTGTGTTGGTAAAGCCGTACCTGGTCCCTGGGAGGGTTCCTTAGACTTTTAGTTGAGTCTGTGATTCAGAAGCTGCTGATGAACGTCACATTCTACCAGAGTCTCAGTGGTAACGCCACAATCTGCCGGTGTCTTAGTGGGAAAGTTACATTCTGCCCGAGTCTCAACAGAATCGTTGCATGCTGGAGGAGTCTCGATGTGAATGACACGTGGTTGATTTAACATTTTTTCCACCGTTTTGGTTATTTTCTTTCCCAACAGAGCTGCACCCTGCTCATTTAAGTGCAGTCCATCCCTGCTGTAGAGCAAGTGACACATTGAAAAGTCAGTCCAGGTCTCCATGAAGCCAAACCCCTCCTTCCTGCACCAATTCTTCAGCCACTTGCTAAGCTCCCTAAGCTCTTGTTGCCTCCTTGGTGTGGCTCGAGGTACAGGCAGTATTTCTGAAAATGCTGCCTTGGAGGTCCTTTTCTTCAATATAGCCCCTAAGTCCCTGAAATCATTTTGTAGGGTGCTCCATTTTCTTCTAATGTTGTCATTGGTTCCAATATGTACCATGACAACTGGATCCTCCCCAGCCCCATCCAACAATCCGTCCATCCGATCTGCAATGTCCCGAACTCGTGCGACTGGGAAACAATATACTGTTTGTTGATCGCGGTCTTTCTGACAGATTGCTCTTTCTGTTCCTCTAATAACAGAGTCCCCTACCACCAGGATCTGCCTATCCTTTTCTTTAGGCTTGCCCTCATCTTCATGGGAGGAGATATTCAAATGGCTGCCCTGGTATTTTGGTGGGTTCTCAACATGAACCTCACATTGTGCTGTAGTCTCAACATGAATGTGACCTTCAGGTGGTGTCTCCATGTGAATGTCACATGCTGGTGGAGTATCCGTGTGAACGTCACATGCTGGTGGAGTCTCCGTGTGAACGTCACATGCTGGTGGAGTCTCCGTGTGAACGTCACATGCTGGTGGAGTCTCCGTGTGAACGTCACATGCTGGTGGAGTCTCCGTGTGAACGTCACATGCTGGTGGAGTCTCCGTGTGAACGTCACATGCTGGTGGAGTCTCCGTGTGAACGTCACATGCTGGTGGAGTCTCCGTGTGAACGTCACATGCTGGTGGAGTCTCCGTGTGAACGTCACATGCTGGTGGAGTCTCCGTGTGAACGTCACATGCTGGTGGAGTCTCCGTGTGAACGTCACATGCTGGTGGAGTCTCCGTGTGAACGTCACATGCTGGTGGAGTCTCCGTGTGAACGTCACATGCTGGTGGAGTCTCCGTGTGAACGTCACATGCTGATGGTGTCTTCGTGGGAACGTCACATGCTGGTGGTGTCTTCGTGGGAACGTCACATGCTGGTGGTGTCTTCGTGGGAACGTCACATGCTGGTGGTGTCTCCGTGTGAACGTCACATGCTGGTGGTGGAATTAACATTTTTTCCACCGTTTTGGTTATTTTCTTTCCCAACAGAGCTGCACCCTGCTCATTTAAGTGCAGTCCATCCCTGCTGTAGAGCAAGTGACACATTGAAAAGTCAGTCCAGGTCTCCATGAAGCCAAACCCCTCCTTCCTGCACCAATTCTTCAGCCACTTGCTAAGCTCCCTAAGCTCCTGTTGCCTCCTTGGTGTGGCTCGAGGTACAGGCAGTATTTCTGAAAATGCTGCCTTGGAGGTCCTTTTCTTCAATATAGCCCCTAAGTCCCTGAAATCATTTTGTAGGGTGCTCCATTTTCTTCTAATGTTGTCATTGGTTCCAATATGTACCATGACAACTGGATCCTCCCCAGCCCCATCCAACAATCCGTCCATCCGATCTGCAATGTCCCGAACTCGTGCGATTGGGAAACAATATACTGTTCGTTGATCGCAGTCATTCTGACAGATTGACCTCTCTGTCCCTCTAATAACAGAGTCCCCTACCACCAGGATCTGCCTATCCTTTTCTTTAAGCTTGCCCTCATCTTCATGGGAGGAGATATTTACATGGCTGCCCTGGTATTTTGGTGGGTTCTCAACATGAACCTCACATTGTGCTGTAGTCTCAACATGAATGTGACATTCAGGTGGTGTCTCAATGTGAATGTCACATGCTGGTGGAGTCTCCTTGTGAACGTCACATGCTGGTGGAGGCTCCGTGTGAACGTCACATGCTGGTGGAGGCTCCGTGTGAACGTCACATGCTGGTGGAGGCTCCGTGTGAACGTCACATGCTGGTGGAGGCTCCGTGTGAACGTCACATGCTGGTGGAGGCTCCGTGTGAACGTCACATGCTGGTGGAGGCTCCGTGTGAACGTCACATGCTGGTGGAGGCTCCGTGTGAACGTCACATGCTGGTGGAGGCTCCGTGTGAACGTCACTTGCTGGTGGAGGCTCCGTGTGAACGTCACATGCTGGTGGAGTCTCCGTGTGAACGTCACATGCTGATGGAGTCTCCGTGTGAACGTCACATGCTGGTGGAGTCTCCGTGTGAACGTCACATGCTGATGGAGTCTCCGTGTGAACGTCACATGCTGGTGGAGTCTCCGTGTGAACGTCACATGCTGGTGGAGTCTCAATGTAGCTTTCATATTCTGTCTCGCTCACTGGGGTAGTCCTACCTTGTGAGCTGTGTCTGCAGTAAATACCGCGTACATCTGCAATAAAAAAGAATCAGATTTAGCACCTTCACCTACATTATATATATATATATAACATAAAATTATGGAGAGAAAAGTTCAAAATTACAGGGACACAGGGATGACTAATGGCCTTCATATAAAAATTTTGGTTGCCTGGCAGTTATGCCGACCCACTAAAATGAAAAAGGGGTCTGATTCTTCACTTTCAGGTGCGAGGGAGTAATATTTAATAAATAGCATCCCCCAGGACACCTACAGTGTCCCATCTGATAACAAATAGAGATCATACACCCATCAGCATGACCAACATACACATAAGAAGGGCCTGAAGATCAAACCTACCATGCGTATCCTCAAAACTCACCGTATCTGTCAGAACAAAGACATAGCAGCTCCATGGCCGGCTCTGTGGCTGGGGCCACCAGTCCCGTCTGGCCTGGTGGCCGCTATGTCTTTGTTCTGACAGATACGGTGAGTTTTGAGGATACGCTTGGTAGATTTGATCTTCAAGCCCTTCTTATGTGTATGTTGGTCTTGGTGATGGGTGCATGATCTCTATTTGTTATCAGATGGGACACTGTAGGGGGCCTGGGTACCTCTTCTTACATCAGTTTTGGACCCTTTACTAGTGTGCATTAGCTTGATTACATTCTATATACATGGTGAGTTTTATGTTCATGTTGTGTGCTTCTCTGTATAGTGCTGACCCTCATGGATATTCATTAGGGGTGCAACGGATCAAAAAACTGACGGTTCGGATCGTTCCTCGGATCAGGAGTCACGGTTCGGATCAACAAAAAAAAAATCTCCCCCACTGTAATATCCACAATCTCCCCCACTGTAATATATTGGCAGGGTATGGCAGAGTATTGGCAGGGTATGGCAGAGTATTG